>JAYEVB010000117.1:0-30682 GCA_036346415.1 Raddia guianensis | reverse complement strand
TGGTGTTGGCATGCTAGACGGTGTCATCACTATGTCGCCACAGGAGGAATCGACCGACATAGCCTTGGAATCCGAGAGATCCAAACCATCGTATAGATCGTCGGTTCCGTATTCATCGTCGATGACGGGAGCATGATCTAAGACCATCTCTAGAGTGTAGCCAGAGGCTTTTGTCCTAGATACGGAGAGCGATCGGGATCGAACAGATCGATCCGATCTGACATGGGATGAGACATCCCTCATTCTTCGAAGTCGTAGTCCTCGTGAACATCATCCCTCGTCGCTGAGAGAGTTTGACATGCTCGATCTATCTAAACCTCACGGACGGGCGCCAACCGTCGACTCGTTGAGATGTCGATCTCAAGTCAACTCAAGTTCTTGAGAAAGGGAGATAGGAGACACGCCTAACAATCACGTAACAAAGAACTCAGCTTATTTAACAGGGAGACAAGGGTTTTTATCCCGTTCAGCCTCTGAAGAGATAATAGCCCCACGCCCACCTTTTCTTATATATTAGAGATGATTATAAGAGGAAGCTCGACGAGACTAACAGATCTCGCATGAGATTATGGGTGTACAGAAACAATACGCAACAATGCGAAAGTTCTTGGCCGCCAAGTCGCGGCGGGCTTGATTTAAGATTGATGCCCCTACATGCCGTGAAGGGCCCTCGCTTATATAGTGTTGAGCAAACCGACCTCACCGGGAGATAATCGGGCCGCTAACTACTTAAATCATAACGAACTCGTACCATGCCAAATATGCCCCTCGGTAGGTAAGGTAAACTCCAGTTCTTGGGGATCACGACTCCTATTACAATCCAGGAAACCAACGTCCGGTCATCATGCAAATGCAGGCAGACTTTTGTTCGAGACAGCACTCAAACACTCATTCTTGGTCAAGACAAGACCATGCCAGCCAGAGGCTGCTTCGGCAGATGCATATGGGCCAGATAGAACCTTCCAGTGGAGCTGGGCCTCGGCAAAGTTATTCGATTGGGTCATGTGAGGAGGGCCATGGCAATGGGCCGTGATTTTATCCCCGACACACCCTTTCCCGCGAGACGAGGCATATCTGGGGGAGTCGTATTTGGAATTCTTCAAATCAAATTCTTCAAATCAAGAGCCACCCAAGGGTAGTGTCCACGGGTGTTCAACCGAGGGGTGTTGTCGATAATAGAATTTATGCGGGTTGTGTAAGATCTTAAGCCTGACGGTAACATAAGAAAGGGGGACTTTTTTAGACAGGTTCAGGCCCTCAGGGATATGGTCACATCCTACCAAGGCCCAGCTCCCTGAAGGTTCTATCTTGGTTGGCATGGTGCGTAGTGGCCAAGGAATCGTGTTTGAGTCCGTCTCGAACAGGAGCTCTGCACGGCTACGTGAAGACCCGGACGTTGTGTTTGGAATAGGAGTCGTGATCCCCAAGACTTGGAGTTTACCTTATCTAGCATGGGGCGTATTTGGCATGGTACGAGTTCGCTACGATCTCGTACTTAGCCCGGCCCGATTATCCCCCGGTAGGTCGGTTTGCTCAGCACTATATAAACCAAGCTCCTATGGCGTTTAGGGGGGATCGAATATTGGCACCAGATCATCGCATTGAAGCTTAGATCGCTTATTGCTTCCTTGTACACCCATAATCTCATCGAGACCTGTTCATCTCGTCGAGTTCCGACCTTGTAATTCTCTTTGATATAAAGAAAGGCTGGACGTAGGGCTATTATCTCTCCCGAGAGGCCTGAACCAGGATAAAAACCCTTGTCTCCCTGTTCGTTGTTCATTGCTGTTCGGTGTGTCACCTATCTCCCCTTCTTAAGAACCTTAGTTGACTTGAGATCGATATCTCAACCGTCGACAGTTGGCGCCGTCCGTGGGGACGATAGTAGATCTAGCATGTCGAACACTTTCAGCGACCAAGGATCTCTTCCTGAGGTCTACAACTCGGCGACAGATGTCTCATTCTCGCCGATCGGATCGATCCGCTCGATCCCGATCGCTTCATATCTAGGATGTAAGTCTCGCTATGCTCCCGAGATGCTCCCGATCAAGCTCCCGTCATCGTCGATTTAATACGGAACCGACGATCTATACGATGGTTTGATCTCTCGGATTCCAAGGCTATGTCGGTCGATTCCTCCCGTGGGCATTACAAAGGATGACACCGCCCAGCGCATCAACGACGCCACCGCAGCTAACATGGCCGGTGTGGACTTCGTGAGGATCCCGCGCATGGGTCGCGCGCGCAGGGGAGATCGGCAATCCAATCTGCATGGCACCAAGATGAGGCCGCATAGCTTCCTCGTGAGCAAGATGTTGTTCACCGCAGCCTTGACGAGTCCATCAATCGCACCTTGGCGAGATCCGCACCAGCGCAAGCGATAGCGCCGCGACCAGCCTCAAGACTCCACGCCAAGACCCCCAGGTTCAGCTCGCTTCGGCCGAATCCCCGCGGACTGCACTCTACGGCAAAACGCGGACGCCTCAGGGATCCCAGGACCCCTTGAGCAGAGCCGAGAACGGCTTCAAGCCCTGGCGACGGTGATCAGATCCGCCAACCAGGACAATCTCGCCCTCATGGGTGATGCTGTTGCTTCTCACCTTGAGCGACTGGCCGAGGGCCTTAAGTCCATAGGTGAAGTTAACACCTCATCCGGGCAGCGCAGCCAGCCTGTCGGGTGGATTCGGATAGCAAACGCTCCGATCGATCGCGTGACAACCATCACCGTGGACGGATCACTGTCCACGAACAAGCTACCCGTGGTCACCGTCGCTCGCCTAGTCCCCGTGGTCACCGCGACCACAGGGGCAAACGTGCGCGCGACGATCACGGACGATCCCCTCACGAGGAGCGCGTTGTAGCAACCACGAGGAAGGAACGTGGAGGACTTTCCCAGAGAGAGTTTCTCTAGGCAGAGACCTCCCGTTCAGCT
The DNA here is from genome assembly GCA_036346415.1 of Raddia guianensis. NCBI lineage: Eukaryota > Viridiplantae > Streptophyta > Magnoliopsida > Poales > Poaceae > Raddia > Raddia guianensis. The sequence goes on along the minus strand of JAYEVB010000117.1, from coordinate 27,750 downwards.
AGAATTCCTCCGGGCAACAGGACCAACGTCTTTTCAAGGGTAGGTTCTGCTGGGGAAGGTGGCCGGTCGTACGCCTTCAGCTATAAGGCCTTCTCTGATGAGCTCCGCGCTGTCAGGTGGCTTTCCAAGTTCAAGCCCGGTCACTTGGAGAGGTACAATGGGACTCAAAACCCAGAAGAGTTCCTTTCCATCTAGCTACTGCCATCATGGCAGCCGGGGGTGACGAGCTAGTTATGGCTAATTACCTCCCGATCGCTCTTGAGGGTGCCGCCGACGTAGCTCGTTCAATCGCCAGGAAGGTTCCATCTGCCATGGGACCAACTTTGTGATGCTCGATTGCCAATTTTCAGAGCTGCATACGCGGCCTGGCAAGGAGGATGATCTCGCACCGATGATCCAGATGAACGGGAGACCTCCGCAACTTCGTGAAGCGCTTCATTAAGATCCGCAACACAATCCCGAACATCTCAGATGAATCGCTTGTCCGCGCTTTTAAAAACGGAGTCCGCGATGCGGCTCACCCAAAGATCTCGAGATCAATGAGACCTGACCGCCAACGACTGTTTCAAGGCTACGATCGCTATGCCAATGCGCGTAACGCGCTCAAGATAAGAAGGCGCTTTGACAAGGGCGAGCCGCCACCAAACCGTGTGGATGAGAAGAAGAAGAGCAAAGAATAATCCTGGTGACAAGAAGTCCCTGTAGAAGAAAAATAAGGGTGATGCGAACAACACCGTCAGCCGTATAGATCGCACACCTCCTCCCAAAGATGGGCAGAAGAAGCCCAACAATAACTACAAGGGCAGGAAGCCCGCCTAGGGAGGTAACCAAGGCAAGAAAGGTCCGAGTGACCGATATTGCAAGTTCCACCAGAACTACGGGCATGATACACGCCATTGCAGGACCTGGGCTGCAAAGCTAGAGGATTTCTACAACGGCAAGGGCCCAATGTCCACCCTGCCCAAAAAAGGTGATGCCGGCAAGGACAAGCGCCAAGCCGATGGTGGTGATCGGGACGACGATGATGAATATCAGGAGCCCGTGAACCACATCGCCGTTATCTTCGGTAGTTCCTCAGCTTATATCTCTCGACGCAGCCTCAAGCAAGCTGCCAGGGAGGTCCACAACGTTGAAAAGGACAAGCCCCAGCCCGAGACAATGAAGTGGACTGAGGTCGCTATCTCTTTCTCTAAAGAAGATTGCCCCATAGGGATGACCAAGCTCGCCGCCTTCCCATCGGGTGGTCTCCCGACCATCAAGAATGCAAGGGCTCGGGCGCCGATCGACGACGGTGGGAGTGCTTTGGACTTGTTATTTGCAAAGGTCTTGGACGAGATGCAAATTCCTCGCTCCAAGCTGAAGGAAGTCGCAATGCCCTTCTATGGGATTGTTTCGAGAAGCAAGACGGGTCACGGGCGATCGCTCGCCCATCACCTTCAAGAGTCTCGAGCAACTCCGGACAGAGTTGATCACGTTTGACGTGGTCGATTTCCCATCCGCTTACTACACGATCCTGGGCCGGCCATCTCTTGTCAAGTTCAGGGCCGTGTCCCACCATGCATACCATTGCGTGAAGATACCGGGCCCTAACGGTGTGATCATGGTCAAGGGCAACTACAAAGCTGCTCTGGATTACGACGAGCAGTCCCTTGCCCTGGTCGACCAGCCCCCCGCCAGCTGGTCCTCGGGTTCCGCAGACCAAGTCTGCAAGCCCTAGGGTTTCTATCCAGCCAGGGAGAGACAAAGGAAGTTCCATTGCTCTTGATGATACTTCCAAGATAGCTTCACTTGGGGCCAACTGACCCCAAATAGGAAAGCGAGCTCATTGCCTTCCTCCGAGCTAATGCAGACGTGTTTGCCTAGGAACCGTCTGACATGCCCGGGGTCCCTAGGGAGGTTATCGAGCACAAGCTGTCAGTCTGGCCAGACAAAAAGCCTGTTCGCCAGAAACTTCGACGCTTTTCGGATTTTAAGTAGGGGATCATCATGGATCGCTTATAAGTCGTCACGCCGGTTTCATCCGCGAGGTTGATCACACCGAGTGGCTAGCCAACCCTGTCATTGTAAAGAAGAAAGGTTGCAAGTGGAGGATGTGTGTCGATCACACAGATTTGAACACTGCTTGTCCTAAGGATAATTTCATCGCCATCGATAGACCAAATGGTCGACGCGACGTGGATGCCCAAGTTTGAGTTTTTGGATGCTTATCTGCTATCACCAAATAAGCATCTCCCCGAGGATGAAGAGAAGATCGCCTTCATCACCCCTTCGCACTTTCTCGCTATACGACCATGTCTTTCGGTTCACGCAATGTCGGTGCCACGCTCCAAAGACTTAATGGAGAAGACTTTTCCAGAACAGCGTAGAAGAAACCTGGAGGTCTATGTCGACGACATAGTTGTAAAGAGCAAGTATGCTCCAGAACATGTAAAAGACCTGGACGAGACTTTTCGTAATCTCACAGTTATCGAATAAAGTTAAATCTAGAGAAGTGTACCTTTGGTCTTCGATCTGGGATGTAGCTCGGTTATGTCATTGGTTCGCAAGGTATTTCTGCCAACCCTAAAAAAATCGAGGCCATTGAAAACATGCAGGCTCCGACCACCGTCAAGCAAGTCCAGAGCCTCACTGGGCGGATGGCTGCTCTAAGCAGGTTTATTTCCCGTCACGGCGAACGCGGGTTGCCTTTCTTTAAGGTCCTGTGCAAGCACAATGGCTTCGAGTGGACAGAGGAGGCCGATCGATTTTTCCAAGATCTTAAGCAATACCTGTCCAACCCACCTGTCTTGACTACCCCGCGACACGGTGAACAGCTTTTGTTGTATCTTGGCTGCACGCCACAAGCGGTGAGCGCGGTCTTGACGGTGGAAAGGGAAGGCATCCAGCAACCAATCTATTATGTGAGCGAGGTACTTCACGGATCAAAGGAGCGTTACCCTGAGGTCCATAAGTTGCTCTATGCCTTGCTCATGTCCTCTAGGAAGCTTCGCCACTACTTTCAGGCGCATCAAATACTGGTCCCGACCAAGTTCCCTCTGGGAGAAATCCTACTGAACAAGGAAGCCGGCGGACGTATAGCTAAGTGGACAATGGAACTAGCAGAGTTCGATATTCTGTTTGCTGCCCGAACTGCTATCAAATCTGAGGTCCTGGCTGACTTTGTTGCTAAATGGATCGCCTACCTAAGTCCTGTGAAGCTCCCCGAGCGAATTCGACGAACCCCCGGACCATGTTCTTTGATGGCTCACAAGACCGGACACCTCAGGGCTGGTTTTGTTCTCATCTCCTCAAGGAGAGCAACTCCAGATTCTATCCAACTACACTTTGCGGCGATTAACAACGCCAAGGAGTACGAGGCCCTCCTCGCAGACTAAGGGCGGCAAATCGCCAAGGCCCAACGGCCGATCGTGAAGGGAGATTCACAACTGGTCATCAATCGTTAACAAGGAGTATCAAGGCGATGACTCAATGGCGCGATACCGGGTTGAAGCGGAGGAGTTGAGCGCACTTTCGATTTTCGAGGTGTCTTCGCGCCTGTGAAGGACAACTTCCTCGCCGACCAGCCGTCCAAGTATGGATCCTCACGAACTCGCTGCTGCAGGGTGCTCGCCGAGCACCTTTACAAGCCCTCAATCACGCTTTCCGGACGAGGCAACAGAGATGTGGTGCCGCTCTCCGTTATCGAAAGGTGTCATGGATCGACAACGCCATTTGTCCGGCACTTGCGTGATGGGACACCGCCTGACGACGGCCGAAGCTGCTCCTTGCCATAAGGCGGTTGGTCCATACAAGCTTATGGACGGCATCCTTTACCGTCAAGGTGCTCTGGGAGTTCTCTCCAAGTGCATCTCTCAACAGGAGGGTGTGTTCCTTCTTAAGGACATACACGAGGGTGCCTGTGGCAACCTCGCCTCCTTCCGGACTCTGGTCGGCAAAGCGTTCCGCATGGGCTATTATTGGCCTACAACGTTACAAGATGCCCGGGACATCGTGACTAAGTGCAAGGCTTGCCAATTTCACACCTGGAAGGCACATAAGCCCGCCCAAGAGCTCCAAATGATCCCCCCATCTTGGCCTTTCTCCACGTGGGGACTGGATCTGCTCGGCTCGTTCCCCAAGGGGTAGAAGGGCTGCACACACTTGCTCGTCGCCATTGACACTTTCACAAAGTGGATTGAGGCAGAGCCTGTGTCTTCTCTTCACGCCAAAACGGCCGTTCGCTTTTTCAAGAGCAACGTGATCACGCGCTTTGGGATTCCCCCAAGCTGATCACCGATAACGGTCTCCATTTCAGAAGCGAGTTATTCCAGGAATACTACGAATCACCGGGAACCAAGGTTCGCTTACCGTGGCTCATCCACGAGCAATGGAGCAATGAGCGGAAGCTAACTTACAGATAGTCTGTGGTATTAAATGGCGGGTGTTTGCTCTCTCAACGAGCACAACAAAGTTCGGGTTGACGGGTTCCTTCCGCCTTCCGGGCGTTCAGACTACGGCCACCGGCAACCGGGAAACTCCTTTCCAATTCGTCTATGGTGCAGAAGCCATCTTGCCCGCCGAAATAGTAACCGTGGTCGTCGTCGCTCGCCTAGTCCCCGTGGTCACCGCGACCATAGGGGCAAACGTGCGCACGACGATCATGGACGATCCCCTTGCGAGGAGCGCGTTGTGGCAACCACGAGGAAGGTTCAGCTAGAATTCCTCCGGGCAACAGGACCAACGTCTTTTCAAGGCTAGGTTCTGCTGGGGAAGGTGGCCGATCGTACGCCTTGGGCTGTAAGGCCTTCTCTGATGAGCTCCGCGCTGTCAGGTGGCCTTCCAAGTTTATGCCCAGTCACATGGAGAGGTACAATGGGACTCAAAACCCAGAAGAGTTCCTTTCCATCTACACTACTGCCATCATGGCAGCCAGGGGGACGAGCTAGTTATGGCTAATTACCTCCCGACTGTTCTTGAGGGTGCTGCTCGGACGTGGTTGTTCAATCAGCAGGAAGGTTCCATCTGCTCATGGGACCAACATTGTGACGCTCTGATTGCCAATTTCCAGAGCTGTTACGTGCGTCTGGGCAAGGAGGATGATCTGCACTGTGATGATCCGTGATGAACGGGAGACCTCCACAACTTCGTGAAGCGTTTCATTAAGATCCGCAACACTATCCCGAACATCTCAGATGAATCTATTGTCCGCGCCTTTAAAAACAGAGTCCGCGACGAATGGCTCACCCAGGATCTCGAGATCAATGAGACCTAGACCGCCAACGACCTGTTCAGGGCGGCTGATAGCTATGCCAATGTGGCAGAACCGTACTAAAGGGGGTGTCTAGCCCAACAGGGTCTCCCCCGGGCTTGACCAGGTCAAAACCACGCCCCCAGCAGCGTCACGCACCTCCCGGGCTATCCCTAGCGCGGGAGAGGGTCCCACGGGTAGTCCGCCTGTCCGTGGGCAGGTGGCGACAACTGGCATGTCCCACCGCACTTTCCCCGGCCTTGATCGAGAAGAACTGCGTCTCCCCACAGATCGGCAGCCCAGGGAGAAGCACGCGGGTAGCTCGGTTTATCGTTTGCCCCATTGGCAGGCGGCAACGGTTGTTACGCTACGCGACGTCCCCAAGGGGTGGCTCGAGGTTGGCTCGGTCCAGTCAATGCTATATTGGGGATAAAGGGAAAGTGCTTTCTCCCTAAAGAAGGTTTCTTCCCCGTGATCGCACTCCTGCATTTAACACGATCCAAGATTAACCACCTGGGCTTTTTGCGTGCACTATGGATGTAACGGAGCCCTGAATGAGACAAGGGCACCGCCGCTAAAGCAGAGACAGGCGCAGGGCTCCGCCAGACGCCTCCGAGCAACCCGCCGCGTCTATAAAAGGAGGACATGCCCCACGAGAAGGGCATCTTCTTCCAGCTAATCCTTCAAAGACACGTGATCCGTAGCTTCCTTAGCAATAGCCGTAGTCCTAGCCACCGAGTGTTCAAACACTTTGTAAGCTCGGATTGGTGCCTCAAGCCCAGCCTCGACACCTCTTGTACTGCTTTTCCACCATATAATCAATAAGACCGAGTAGAGCTATTACCCGCAGAAATGGGGCTCGAACCGTGGTAAAACGCTTGTGTCTTCACGGTTTGTGTTGCTTTCTCTCCTCTTCTTCTCACCGCACGAAGGGTCTCAGCACTGATCGCCATATCGCACTGTGCCCCGTCTGGGAAGACCAGGGGGCTCGAGCCCCAGAGGCTCAAGCACGCCTCGCTGTTGAGAAGGGTGGTCGCTGGGCCTCACACCAACTACAAATTCGTTTGTCGGTCCATGGACCCGCCGCCCTTCAGGGCGCTGCTTCATGTGACACCGACAAATTGACGCCCACAATGGGGCCCATGAGCAGCCCTCAGCAGTCTTTTCCCTCGGACATGCCTGAGATTCCGAGCAGCGACAAGGTCCTGGACCTTCAGTTCGATGAGTGCGATGATCTGGATGACATTGTCCCATCGTACGAGGGCTGGCGACAGGATTACCTCGCCGAAGCCGGGGCTGATGAGATGGAGGTTGACACCTCTCTCGCCCCAAGGGCAGAGCTTCGCCCCGAGGAGTCGCTTCCTGAGCTGGACTCCTCCGAGACCCACGTCAACGAGACTCCCATGGAGTTCGAGCTGCTTGGTGACTATTCTTCCACTGGTGACACCGGGACGTTTCCCCCGGCCTCGCGCACGTGTCTCTGAGTCTTTGCAGCCGCGGCCGACGATGACTCCGGGAATGAGGAGACGCAGGAGGAGCAGCGCCGCCGCGCCGTAGCCCGGGACTTCTTCAGCGATTCCATCCGCCGCGTCATGGATCGGATCTGTCGCGAGGACAGCCGACAGCACACCCCGGCTCACTACCTGCCGGTCACACCTCTCGTCGAGACCATGCGCAACCCTCTCCTACGCAGCCAGCAGAAGCCGCGCGCCATCGCCACGGTCGACCGCGACCTGGAGAAGGACCCCCGTGGTTTCTCCATGGCGGACCTGGGTCCAGTCATCGCTGAGGGCCTCCAGCACGTCAGGGTGTGGTCTCCAGCACGTCATCCAGATACACTTCGCGGCGACAAACAATGCCGCGGAGTATAAGCCCTAATAGCGGGCCTAAGAGCATGCGCTGCGCTCGACATTAAACGACCTGCTGCGAAAGGGGATTCGCAGTTCGTGGTCCATCAGGTCAGGGAGGAGTTTCAGGCAACTGACGACTCAATGGTGCGGTACCTGGCGGAAGTGAGGAAACGGGAGAAGCGTTTCACGAGTTTGAAAATTAGCTACATTCCCAGAGAAGAGAATGGCTAGGCCGATAAGCTCGACAAGCTCGGATCCTCACAAGAACCGGCCCCATCGGGGGTGCTAATGCAGCACCTTTTAAAGCCCTCCATTCCCTCCGGAGAGGAGGCCACGGGGACGCCTTCTACCCCCACACCGAGACATACGGTACTGTCTCAAACCTTGAGCAAAGCACCTCCTGGATGACGCCATTCATTTAGTTCTTGGAGCAGGGGACATTGCCCGAGGACGCTGCTGAGCGTTCCCAGCTAAAAAGGCGAGCTCGAGCTAACCGTCTGCACGGGGGCTTGTTGTACCGAAGGGGTGCTAATGGCGTGCTTTGTAAGTGTGTTACCCAAGAAGAAGGTTAGTACCTTCTATCCGACATACACAAGGGCATCTGCGGCGCACACGCCTCACACAGAACCCTTGACGACAAAGCATTCCGCATGGGCTACTATTGGCCCACTGCGATGAGCGACGCAGAAGCCTTGGTTAAGCGCCGCGGCTTGCCAAGATTACGCGCGGATGACGCGACAGCCCGCATATGAGCCGCAAACAATTCCACTAACATGGCTATTCGCGTTTGTGGCATGGACCTCCTAGACCTTTTCCCTAAAGGGCTCGGTGGCAAACGTATTTGTTCGTGAGCCATCGACACCTTCACCAAGTGGATCGAGGCCGAGCTGTCTCCAACATCACCGCAATCGCCGCGGCACATTTCTTCCCGGAGCATCGCGGTAACATTTGGTGTGCTCCAGAGGATCATCGCTGATAATGGCACCAGATCACGAGCCGGAGTTCAACGACATCGCGAAGAAATCGGCATGAAGCTCGCCCTGGCCTCTGTGGCCCACCCATAGAGTAACGGAGCTGCTGAGCGGGCTAACGGACAGCTAGTCCAAGGCATCAAAAAGCGAGTCTACGATGCCCTCAAGGCTAAACAACAAGGTTGGGTCGACGAGCTACCGCTGCCCTTCCGGCAGTCCGGACAACGCCCACCGGCACAGGAGAAACTCCTTTCCGCCGCTCATGGCTCTGAGGCCGCCCCTCCCAATGTAAATGAGACTAGCATCCGATCGCTGACTTCGCTAGCTTTGTGGTCAATGACGAGGAGCGGCAGCTCGACCTCGATCTACTTGAGGTGTGTCGCGAGCAATCCCTACTCCGGATCATGCCTACCAAATAGACTTCATTGCCACGCTGCACCTAAACGACATACAAGAACCCCGCAAGTAGGAGACCTGGTTCTACAACGATGAGAACCTCGGGCTCCAATAAGCTCAAATTTCCAAGTGGGAGGGACCGCATAAAGTAGTGTCTGAAATTCGCACGGCTCGGCACGCCATCAATCGACAAGGATGGGAACGAGCCCCTAGCTCATGGAACATTTCTTCTACGACGCTTTCTACGCTTAATCAGGTCGTAAGTTTCTTTCAATTCGATTCAATTTTTTTAAAAAACCTTTCCTCAATTTCGAAGTCATGCCGGCCTACCATGTCTATCTCAAGCAAGCCTGTACAAAATCCGATGGCTAAGGATAAAGCACTTCGAGTACTTCTACGACGGGTAAACCGACATCTTGCACCCTAGTAAGGCTGCCAGTGTGGAACTCCCTGCCCACAAGACAATAAGCCCACGTCATGTTTGTTTGGATGGCTAACTTGGGCCTCGCAGCGCTCGAGGGCTGAGGAATTTTTGCGCCCAACTTTTTCCTAAGTCCTTAACTTCGCAAGCCCGCACCACCGCGCAGCCTAACGAAGCACGGGGGGCTGGGGATTTGCACGAAGTTTTTCTTTGCCCTTAACTTCGCCAAGCCCGCACCGTTGCGCGGCCTATCGAAGCTCGAGGGCTGGGAGTTCGCGCAAATTTTTTCTAAGTCACTATAGTCTTTAGACCGCGCCCAACTCCAAGATCGCACTTGAACTTGGCCGCGGCCCAGGGGCTGGATGACTAAGCGCACAAAAAAGCAACATTTCCAAATCAACCCGTTTGCCTAATTTCCTAAGTTCGTCTCAGAACTTCGTTACTGTTCATCTATTTCTTCCACTTTTGCATTATAGATTCGCATAGGAAGGAGAACGAACAAGCTTAACGAGACGAATTCATCAAGGAACTTGCATTTCACAAAAAGATCTTACAAGGGCAAGATTTTACAAGGAAAAGGAGGCCCTGCCATCCTAGACTACCGCAAAAGAGGGCGCCGCACCCCCCACAGCTACAGCGGCGCCCAAGTCCTAAAGCTACCTCGCCGCACCTAGCATCGGCGCTGACGACGAACCGGCGGAGCTGCAAACTACGCCGACAGTGATGACGATGACAACAACGGCGTCAACGTGTCCGGCGCGGGCACCGACGTGTCCCAAGACGCCGGATGCCGCCCGCCGTGGATGTTGCCGGGCGATGAGCGGCGGCGCGCCACCACGGGAGCTCTCCACCGCCGCCTCGGCTTCTCGCCCCACCGCAGCCCGGCGGAGCTCTCCTCCTCCGGCTGCGGCTCCGACGGAGTTTTCTTCCGCCGCCAACAGGCGACGAGGGGCTCGCCGGCGTAATCTGCGCCACGGCTCGCATGGCGAGCTCTCCTTCCGCCGCCGCGGGCGCCATAGGCTGCGCTACAGATCTCGCCGCCACCGATTCTCTCCTCCTCCACAAATGGTGACGACAGCCGCCGCAGCCGCTTCTTCGCCGGGCGCAACTTGGGCATGCGCCACAAAGCAGCCTGCCCGCCTCAATGACGGGCCCGCTGGAGACAAAGCTCGTGGCAACGGGGCCCACAACCTCCTCCTCCTCCCCCGCGGGCAGGATCGGCGGTGATGGAGGGAGTGGCGGTTGCGGATCCGCGAACAACACCTCAAGGTAAACGTTCATGAAGGAGTTGCGAACGGAAGACACGGTTTCAAGCTCTCTTCCTTTTTTTTCCCTCTTTGCTCTCCTCTCGCCGGGTCCGGGCGTGCTCGCTTATTCTAAGACGGGCGGCTAGGCGTGGAAGGCCATGTGGCGCGGCCGCGCCGCTTATAGACCGTGGCAACGCAGGTCCCGTTGCCACAAGGGCTACCGGCGCTGCCGCGCGTGAAAGGACGGGCAATTAAAACCCACCACGCGAGCTGAAGAGCGCTCGCACGCGCACTCCCGCAGAATACCAACCGCTCCCGTCGCCATGCAACGCGTGTGTCCTGGCCCCACTGTCAGTGTGGGGAAGAATCACCGCCTATCGAGGCCCAATATGCGAATCTGGCCCAACTACTCGAACGAGGCCCAAAGACGTCGAATCGCCTTGACGCGTGGTCTGGGCCAGGTACATGAACCGTCATGGCGGGGCCTCCAGATCCGCTACCGCAAACATGCCCTCGCCATCAAAAGCATTGTGCCGCTGCAATGGGGCTCCACAAAGGTATGTGACTTGACTCAATAAATCGAGGAAAATGGCTAAGCTTCCAGCCACAAAGGGCGGTGCTTATCCATTAAGCAAGTGGCAAAATAAAACATATTTATGGCACAAAGTTCGGAATGAGTAGTCCGGTCGCTATGACCAGATCGCAACTAGAGCCTTTCTAGCTCGGTTTCCAAGTCTCGGATCCGCTTTCGTGCTTGGAGCAATTCTATAGCCTGGGAATCCACCTTGTTTTGTTCCCGCGCCATTTAGCCCGGCTTCAACGAGCTCTTGCTCCTGCTTCTCGTGGATTCCGCTCGCCTTGACTTCGCCGCTGCTTCCCTGCGTAGTAATCTCCCATGAAGCTTGTCACGGGCTTCCTCAAGCTCATTGCCGGACAATAAATACCGGTATGAAGAGTCCTAAAGAAGACCCAAGCGGCCCCACGCCATTATGCGGGCACCAGGCCCTGCTGCCGCTTGGGGAGCTCCCTCAACACGCTACCGGGCGAAAGCACGAGAGGTCTCCTCCCCGTCGTGGGGCCCGTACGTGAAGCGCCCCGAGAGGAGTCTTCGGGCGAAGGCTCTCTCTCGTCTGGAGGAGGACAAAGCGCATTCAATGCGACATTACGCTGGATGGACCAAAGAAGAGATGGTTATCGCTACGCTGACTTTGCGTGTCCGATCAATTGTCACCGGGTTTCATGGAATTGACCGTGAAGAGAGAGTCCACCGTCATCGATGGCCGCCCGCCGAGGCGCAAGATGGGCCCGCTTACCCTCACCGGGCGTGTTCACATGAGTCGAGGCCACTTATGGCACGCTGGGCAGGCGCCGCCGCACAAGAGCAAGACGCTGCCTCCCCGCCCCGCCCTTTACGCCTTATCAATGTACTAAGCGCATCGCATCGCTTCACCCCGCCTCTTCCGCCGCCTAAGGCTTGTATAAAGGGGAGAAGAGAGAAGGGAGGGTACGCTGTATTCAAAGATTCGTAGCATTCTCATACAACCACAACAAGAAAAGAGCTAAGGCTTAGCAGAGTAGGACTATTACCCATGTGGGGTCCGAACTGGTAAACGCCAGGTCGCCGCTCCTTGCTGTGTTTGACGTCAATCGAACCGAACTTGGCTGATCGGCTAGCTAGATAGAAATCTGATAGGGTGTGATTCACCGCGGTTAAGGAAGAACACGCCGCCGCTGGCGCCATTAGGTAGGGGAGCGCCAGCATCACCGCTGCTTCCGACTTCTTCGATGGCGGATCAGCAATGACGATGGACCGTGAGGTCAGCCAGCTGCCAAGGCCGGGCCGCGCGATGGCGGAAGATCAGCCAGGCGGTAGCCGCTCGCCAAGGGCCGGCGCTCGGGCGGAAAGCAGCCATCCTGGCTGTTAGGCGGCGCTCGCCTTGGAGGAGTGCACCCTAGCACAAAACCTCCATGCGTGCTGTGGCCTCGGCTGACAACCCGCCGGTGCCGGTGATCTCGGATTCTCCGACGGCGCTGCGGTCGCCAGCTGGTTCACACGCTGATGCCGCAGCAGCCGTGGTGTAAGTCCCGGGTGCAGAACTGGCGCTTCCGCTTCTCCGCTTCATACGCCGCACCCTCCCGCTGATCTCCCAAGGGAGGAGCGGGTCAAGATGACAGTGGCCAGTGCACCTCCTTTGGGGGTTCAACTGGCAGCGCGTGGTGGACCGCACCTCCGGACCCACCTGGAGGACCGCCACTCACTGCATGGGGAGGATTCTACGAAAGCTCCACGGCTGCATGGCCGAAAGGCGCGATCGCTATCGCCGCCGCCGAAGGCCAGGGAGGAGGGTTTCATGAGGCCGCCTGCCAGCAAAGGTGGCGCTTCTTTGGCGCCACCCAAAGCCGGGCGGCGGACAAGGGCTCCCAGAGCAGGAGGCTCCCAACGTCGGGTGCCGCGCCTTTTCAAGGGAGCTGCTCCGCGTCCAGTGGCCGGAAAGGTTTCGACCGGCCCCCATCGAGAAGTACGACGGCTCCACCAACCCCGACCAGTTCTTGTAGATCTACACCACGGTGATGCAGCCGACTGGAGGGTCGGGAAAAGTTCTGGCGAACTACTTCCCCGCAGTCCTCACCGCAAGGAGCTCCGCCGTGGCTCATGAACCTACCCCGAGTCATCGCGGTCGTGGAAGGAGCTCTCCTGAGCTTTTCATCACCAACTTCCGTGGCACCTTCGAGCAGCCCTAATCGAAGACAATTCTCCACAATGTGGAGCGTAAAGGGGAGCTGCCGCGACTACATCCGTGCTTCAACAAGTCCGCAACACCATTCCTCGACATCTCCATCGACGCCAGAGTCATGGCTATCGAGGGGCGCCGAGACCCCAAGGTCAAGGAAAGATGGCCACCCGCAATATCAAGACGACGGAGGAGCTATTCACCTTGGCTCTATAAGCGCTCACAAAGTGAGGCCCGCCCGCCAGCCGTATGGGCGGGGTCAACAGTGGCGGCCGGACCTCCAAGAATCCCGCGAAAGGACAAGAAGAAGCGCATATGTCCGAGGTCGACAGGTCCTGGCCGCCGAAAGCGCAACGGCCATTTATTTATTAACGACGACGGTGGCCGGGTCACGCTGACGGCGCGGAAGGGCTAAAAGAAAGGAGGAGGTCGCGGGCGGCAGGAACGGTCCCCGCAGGGGCGGCCGTGAGGACCGCCGCGGCCACGACGAAGGGCGAGGACGTCGCCCCGGCGAGTGGGACGGAAGGACTTATTGTCCCATTCACCGCAGCAACTCCCACGACTTGGCGGATTGCCAGGTCATCAACAAGATAGTGGACAAGCGAGTCCACAAGCAGCAGCAGGCGTCCGGCAGCGGCAAGGGCAAGGAACCGGCTTCGCTTGGCTTTCAGCAGGCGGAGCGTGAAGTCGCCTTCATCCATGCCGGAGCTTGAAGCCCCAGGATCCGCCCTAATCCCATGAAGAAAAACCAAAAAAGGGTTCAGGTATGCGAAAAACATGCAGCATGCTAACCCCACGCGAAATGTGCATGAGCGCAGAAAGCCACCGAAGCGACGCCCCCAAGGCGGCGGAAGAAGGGGCAAGGCTAGCGCTTTGGCCGCCACGCCGAGGAAGGAGGCGGAGGGCGGCGGAATAATCGCGCCGACGTTGCCGGCGGGCAAGCGCCGGTGAGCGCTGGTGCCGGGCGCAAGAAGACAAGCCGGGCGCGACGACGGGTGCCGGCGCAGAAGCACCGCGCAGTGGCGCTGTTCGAAGAGTCGCCGGCTTCGCCATGCGGCGGAGCGGCGGCGCTGCCAGGACTCTGCCGAGGGGATCGGCGAGGCGGAGGCGGCTCAGACTCAAGGACGATTTTCTTCGGCTCGCCTTCCTCCTCATCATCGCCATCCTGGAGAGGACGAGGCGGCGCCCCGAGAGCTCCGGTCGAGTCTCGCCGCACGGCGCGCGCTGGCAAGTATGAGCGCGGCGGCGTAAGCTTCGCCGGTTGCCGAGGTTGGTCGCGGATCTGCAGGGGTCGCTAGACCACCTGGACCGCGGGACCAGAGACTTCCATGGGGGGCAGTGCACGCAAGTACGGGTTGCCTCCCGCGGTCCTGGGCCAGAGGGGCGGATGTCATGCGTAGGTATGATGTTGGCCGGGCGCTGGACAGAGTCCTTCCATGTCGACTGGTGACTAACTGGGGGGTCACCGCCGGCAATGATTATATATGGGGCGCGCGCAAGATCTAAACCTGATGGTAGCACAAGACAAGGATTTATATGTTCAGCCCTCATGGCGGAGGTAATACCCTACATCCCGGGCTCGGATTATACGGGGTATATGTGTATAAGATGATGATCAACCCGGAGATGATCAAGTCAGAGATGTGTGATTCTCTAGATGGAGATGTAGATGGCCTAGATCGCCCCTCGAACTATGGCCCCCCTACCCCTTTATATAGTGGAGGGGTGGGGTTACAAGTATATCTTCCCTATTAATTAGGATAGGCTTCTATCTTCATGTCTTTCCTTGCCGGGTCAAGCCTTCTAGAATCCGAGTGGTACCTGGCCCTCATCCACCCGATTTTGGTCCATCTCCGTCGGGTGGTCTTTAGGCTCGCTGTAGGATACCCGGGGTCTATGTTATCCATGTAGAGCTCGAGTGCTTCATAGTCGAAGTTGTTACTTCTCCTTTGTCGCACCTTGGATGAGTCATGCTTCATGCCGAAAGTGCTAGATTGTTGTTGCTTTTCCCGACTAGCTTCCATCATATCCGCGAGGAGACTGGAAGGACTCATAGAGAGTTGTTAGTGATACCCACCGGATTGCTGTGGTTCCGCGATGGCCCATTGTAAGGCGTGATCACCTTGATTTTGATGAAGTGGTACCTATACTGCCTTGGCGATGTACAACTGGGACCCAACATGGGGCGTATTAATCGGTTTTTGGCTGAAAAGCCAGTGGTACCAGATCAGATTATGTATGTACAAATCATGCATCCAACATGGGGCGTATCATCGGTTTTTGGCTGAAAAGCCGAGTGATGCCTCAGATTGCCTTTGGGATGTACAAATTGGCGACCCAACATGGGGCGTATTAATCGGTTTTAATGAAGAGCCGAGGATACCCGTACTCGCTATGCGATGTACAACCGGTACCCAACATGGGGCGCATTCACCGTTTTGGTCAAGAGCCGAAAGTGATACCTCGTATCATTATGCGATGTACAACCGGCGACTCCAACATGGGGCGTATTACCGTTTTGGCCGAAGAGCCGAGTGATACCAGATTCGCCATGCGATGTACAACATGCGCACCCAACATGGGGCGCATTTACCGGTTTTGGTCAAGAGCCGAGTGATACCTCGTGCATCGCTATGCGATGTACAAATCAAGACCCAACATGGGGCGCATCAATCGTTTTGGCTGAAAAGCCGAAGCGGTACCTATACCCGACCGGAGTAGGATACAAACTGTGGCCCCAGAGGGCATACCGTATTTTTAACTATCCGTACCTATACTCAGAGAGTAAAGCTTGGCCCAACATGGAGCATATCATCCGGATAGGGTTTGGCCCAATGATACCAGATCCCGATCGGTGCGGTAACACGCCTAGTGTCCCAACATGGGCATACCATTGTTGTCACCAAAGCGGTACGTATCGACCGTGAAAGGTATCACAGCTAGCGACTCCCACCATAGGGCGACTTTAAGGAAAGAGTTTAGCCGCATGGTATCCATACCCGTAGCGTGTACAAAGATAGGCCCCAACCGAGCGCACTATCGAACTCAATCCCGACATCACTAGTATCCGATCCCCGACATGCGCGACCAACTAGTGACCCAACATGGGGTATACCAAGAGATGGGTAATTTTTGTAGCTCGCCGTGATATGCCCTCAAAGGTGCACCGAGGCTGAATTTGTCTTAGCTCGCGCTTGTAGCCATCGCCAGACGCGCAGCCTTGAAGGTCGTGGGTTAGCGCCAGGCGCAGGATGGCTCATGGCCGAGGCGAAGCGATAGCCGCATTCAAAGTTGGTGTAGACGATAGCCGCATCAAGTTGGTGGGCGATAGCTACGCTATAGACTTGAACGCCGAGGAGCGGGCGAGGCACGATATGCCGGGCGCCACGAGCTAAAACCCATGATCTCCGAGTATGTACATGTAGGATTTAGGCGGTATTTGGATGAAAAACAACCAATCGGATGTAAGGTCCGACTTCTTTATTTTTATGCTTTTGCTACTTTTTTCTTTTTGATGTTAAATTCTCCAAGTAATCTTTCCTTTGTTAAGCACTCGCCTCGACTAGTCTAGCCCCCAAGGCCGGAATTGGCTCATGGCTCTTTTCCTGTGCACGCGACGAGTGACTAGAGTTCGCTTTGTGGGTCGAGCTTCACTACCGGAATAACCACTCGGATTCATTTGCAATCATTAAGAAAAAACAACAAAAAGTGCACGCAAGTGCACCTATTAGGTGTAGCCCCCGACTTACTACTTAGTTGAAGACCGACTAAGTAGCAAGTCCAGAAACAACTTAGATTAATATGAAAAGATTATGGTAATGAGAACTTAGCTCTGATGTAGGCGTAGGCGTGTAGCCGAGCCGTAGACTTGGCTGCTCGTGGCGCTGGCGTAGGCGTGTCGCTGAGTAGCGTGTCGCCGAGCCATAGACTTGTGCGCTCATGGCACTAGCGTAGGCGCGGTTGTCGAAAGGGCTTGTCGCCGAGCCGCAGATTTGAAGCCGCAGCGCGGCAGCATCGAAGCGCTGCGGGCGCTGATGGCGCAGTACCGAAGCTGAATACTTGGGCGCTGTGGCGCGGGCGTAGGGCGCGGTTGCCGAGTAGCGGTCGCCGAGCCAGACTTGAAGTTGCCGGGCGCAGTAGTCGCACGGGCGCACGTGGGCGCTGCGATGGCATACACCACGCTGACCACTTAGGGCGCCGTGGCGCTGGCGTAGGCGTGTCGCCGAGGAGCGTGGTCACCGAGCCAGACTTGGGCGCTGTGGCCGGGCGTAGGCGTAGCCGAGTGGCTTATCGCCGAGCCACAGATTTAAAGCGTGAGCGGCAGCCGCATCGACGCTATGGCGCTGATGGCGCAGCAAAATGAATACTTGGGCGCTGTGGGCGCTGGTGTAGGCGTGTCGCTGAGTAGCGTGTCGCCGAGCCGTAGACTTGTGCGCTTGTGGCGCTGGCGTAGGCGTAGCCGAGGGTTTATCGCCGAAGCGGTAGATTTGAAGTCGCAGCGACAATGCATCGGGCGCTTGTGGCGCGCGATGGCGACATACCGAAGCTGAATACTTGGGCGCTGTGGCGCGGGCGTAGGGCGTGTCACCAGTAACGGTCGCCGAAAGCTATAGACTTGTGCGCTGTGGCGCTGGTATAGCATACCGGGCGCTGTGGCGCTGCTGATGGTGTACAACAGCAGAATCTTGACGCTTCGCGCTGGCGTTACGCAGTCGCCGAGTGGCATGTCGCCGAGCCATAGACTTGGGCGCCGTGGGCGCCGGCATGGGCGTAGCCGAGTGGCTCGCCGCCGAGCCGCAGATTTGAAGCCGCAGCGCAGAAGCCGTACGGCGCCGTGGGCGCGCGATGGCGATCGCCGAGCTATAGACCTTGAAGACGAGGGCGCCAGAGCCGAGTAGAGGAAGTAGTTGTTCAGATCTCGATCAACACCGAAAGTGGCACACGCCGTGGTCAAGAACGAACAGCACGTGCTCGCCGAGGTCTCGCCCGTGGGTCGACGGAGTTGACCGTAGTCATAAATGATCTCCACGCGTTGGTGTAGGTTGACGGTTCGACACGTCTCGCTGGTCTTGAACGTCCCACGAGATGTGGCACGATCAATCCTCACGCCAGTAGCCGCACCGACGAGCTTTACGAGCTCGCCAAATTCGCGACCTCTCTCGCAAGCAGACTGCTTTGACAAAGGCGCCACGGTTGCATCCGAAGTCGGAAGTAGGTGTTCTGGATTCGCTGGAAAGATAACGAGATAAGCTTCCAACACATCTTATATCACCCCGAAACTCCTCCTAAGTCAAGGGAAATAGCGATACAGTTCCGTCCAGAATCTGAATGGGAACAGATCGCATCTTCTTCTCATGTTCGCCAGAAGTTGATGAAGCCGGGCCGCCGACGGTGGACGCAATAATCATCGAGTCCGGGGTTTTGCTGATGACGGTTACCACCGAGATTCATTCTCCATCGACCTCGCCAGATCCGAAGTCGGGAATTGCCCCGGGCGACTACTCGCCGGTAGACGGCGGCGGCGCTCCCCAACACGACTGGAGTCCGAGTGAAGCGCCATAAATTCTCTCACGGATTGATCACGTCCAACCCACAAAAGTGTTGTAGAAGTCCTGGTCAAGTCCTCACCAGATCCGAAGTCGAGAATTGAGCCCCGCACACCACTCGAGTAGATGGCGACGGCGCCTCGACCAACGGAGTCCGCACGGTTTACGTCGATGTTCTCTCGACTCAGATCGGATCCATGTCCGGAAGAAATGTTGTTCGTCGATTGTTTGGAGAAGCTCTTTGTTGATCCTTGATGTCCTTGGAGGTGTACCAAGGCTCATCCGCATGCCACATCCTTCGCAGATGGGTTTTACAATCTTGCTGAGATTCGCGATCTTCCCGCGCAGCCTGCCTTCAAACGGATGTCCCGGACGCATCCGAACTCCGTTTTGGGCGTTCTTGGGCTTCACGGAAAGGTGACGAAATTATCTTTCAAACGCATCCAGTCTCATCCCGAAAGTTCTTCTGGATCAATGGGAATTGAAGAAACAAGATAACGTCCAGAATCTGTCTTCGAGCCGTCCGCCAGATCCGAAGTCGGGAATTGAGTCGCATGCGCATTACTCATGAGTAGATGGCCGTGGCTTTCCCTAATCCGAGCGGAAGGCGTTGTTAGTTCTCCCAGATTGATCTGATCCAAATCTGAGAAGTGGAGTTCGCCGAAGTCGTTGATGACGCAGTCGGCTCCGGAGAGGGAGACGACGGCGACACCGTTGATCGATGCCATCGAGCTTGACGAAGATGATCTTGACGCTGCCCCTACCTGGCGCGCCAACTATCGACTGGTGACTAACTGGGGGGTCACCGCCAGCAATGATTATATATGGGGCGATGCGCGCAAGATTTAAACTCGATGGTAGCACAAGACAAGGATTTATACAGGTTCTGGCCGTCATGGCGGAGGTAATACCCTACATCCTAGGCTCTGAGATTATATGGGTATATGTGTAAGATGATGATCAACCCGAGATGATCAAGTCAGATGTGTGATTCTCTAGATGGAGATGTAGATGGCCCAGATCGCCCCTCGAATTATGGCCCCTACCCCTTTATATAGTGGAGGGTGGGGTTACAAGTATATCTTCCTATTAATTAGGATAGGCTTTATCTTCATGTCTTTCCTTGCCGGTCAAGCCTTCTAGAATCCGAGTGGTACCCGTCCTCATCCACCCGACTTGGTCCATCCCCTGTCGGGTGGTCTTTTAGGCCCGCCGTGTGGATACTTAGGGTCTATGTTATCCACACGCCAGCCATTGCCGGAGCACCTCCTCTGGTACGTTCCCCGCGGCTGGGCGCACGAGAAAGAAGAAGCCGCAAGTTGGCAAGGAACCAAGAAACAAAAGAGAAGAAAAGACGTTCCGCAAAGTCAGAAGACCCAAAGGAGTGCGAAAGCACTCACCTCCGGGGGCAACGCGGGTCCCATCGTCGTCGCTATAGTACTGCTAGGCGGGCGCTACTCGCGCGGGCGGCAGAGGCGGCGCTATAAAGTCCGGCCGCCACATGGGTTTCGATGAACCCATTGCGGCGGAGCTCAAGATTGCGCCGCCAAAGACGCCTCCATCTCCACCGAGTCGCTGGCCGAGACTTCAAATGGGCGAGGGATTCCGCAGACCTCGGGAAGGCAAGATCATCGCAGTCGCCGGAATCTTCCACGCATGTACCACTATCGCGCTTAGCCCTTCCAAATGGACTTGAGCGCGACCGATGAAGGTGGCGGCGCTGCGAAGCGTGAAGTAGCAGCTTCCAACAGCCTCCGCCGAAAGCCGCCAGCTCACGCAGCGTGATGAGCCAGCGCCAGAAGCGAAGGTTTGGCATCGCCTCTACTTAACATTTCGTGATACGTATGAAGATGGCCAAGATCACAATGGAGTTGGGGGAAGGTGCGCCGAATCTCGAGAAGGCAAGCACCCTAAGAAGAACTCGGTGCACGGCGGACAAACCCCGCCAAAGATCGCCAGTGAAGATGATGATCTCCCTGTCAAGGGACTTGGCGCCATGGTGCCGGGCGCGAAACGGGCGTGAGGAAGGCGGCACGAGTCGCCGGAGCTACGCGAATCGCTCTCATCGGCGACGGAGGCGGCAAGGCGGCATCAAAGCGCAAGACGCCCCTGTAATGGCGCCCCCACGACGACCTCGCCGCGCTTAGGGAGCCATTGAGGGTGGCGAAACGCGTGGCAAAAAGCTAAAGGGCGAAGAAACCCCGCGGCAAAGAAAGAAAGAAGGGAGGTGGCGTTCAAGGCACTTTGGCGCTGGAAGGATCTGCTGCGCGCCGAGGAATGAAGCATTTATAGGCAAGGGAAGCGAGCGCGACGGTTTGGATTCCGTCCCCACTCGCGCGCGGGCGGCGCCATCATGCCCCGCGCGCTTCGGTTTCCCGTGAAAAGCGGTACGGCCGCCGCAGGAGATGGGCCCCCCACAATTTGTCTCCCGCATCACGAGAAACGGTAGAATATCGGCGCGGCGGTTCGTGAATCATGGTGGACCCGGCTACCGCTCTGCATAATAAATTCGGTATGAAGAGTCCTAAAGAAGATCGAGCGGGCCCCACGCCACAAGCGGGCGACCAGCCCCAACGCGCCAGCGGGCCCCACGCCAGCCGAGGGCGGCCAGCCCCAGCCACAAGGCGTAGCCTCAACGCGCCTGCCGGGCCCCACGCTGTCAGCGGCGACTGTGCCCCAGCCCCATGGGCGAGCCTCAACAAGGCCAGCGAGCACGAGAGGTCTCTCCCCGCCGTGGGGCCTGTATAGAGCGCCCCAGGGGAGTCTTCGCAAGGCTCTCTCTCGCGGAGGACAAAGTGATTCAATGCTACATTACGCAAGGATGGACCAAAGAAGAGATGATTACCGCCACGCTGACCTTTTGCGCCTGATCAACTCGTCACCGGGTTTCATGGAATTGACCGGGCGAGAGAGTCCGCCGTCATCGATGGCCGCCCGGTCAGAGGCGCAAGTTGGGCCCGCTTACTCCTCATTGGCGTGTTCACATGAGTCGGAGGCCACTTATGGCATCGCAGAAGGGCGCCGCCGCACACTAGCAAAGACGTTGCCTCTCCCGCCCCATCCTTTACGCCTTATCAATGTACTAAGCGATCAGACCGCTTACCCTCGGCTCTCTCCGCCACCCAAGGCTCGATAAAAGGAGAAGAGAGAGAAGGGAGGGGGTACGCTGTATTCAGCATTCTGTAAGCATTCTCATACAACCACAACAAGAAAAGAGCTAAGGCTCAGCAGGAGTAGGACTATTACACGCAAGGGGGTCCGAACTTGGGTAAACACTGCGCGTCGCTCCTTGCTGTGTTTGACGCTCGAATCGAACCGAACTCGGCTGATCGGCTAGCTAGAAAGAAATCTAATAGGGTCCGATGCACCGTGTTAAGTGAAGAACACACCGCCACCCGCTGCATCGCGGAGTTGCGCCGGACGAGTAGCCTCCAGCCTCCTGGAGGTCGCCTCCCGGCGCTCGCGCTTTCATCAAAGGCGGCTCGGCTCGCCGCCTTCACAGTCAGCCTCGACTTGGCTCGCCGCGACCTTCTCTGCTTCGGCTCCGGCTAGCTCGCCATGGCCTCCCGCCTCCTTTTTGCGCTACATGGAGCATGGCGCCTAGCTCAGCGATGCGGGCGGCCCCACTAACCTCGCTCACAGCTGCCACTGCTTATGCCAAGACTATTCGGGCCCGAGCTTGCTCAAGCTCAGCAAGAGAGGCGCGAATCGCCAAGGTTGCCGCCTCGATCACCACGCGTCGCCTTCCATCAACGAAGTTCGTACAAGAATGAGGGCGAGAACTGAAACGAGGGGAACAAATCAAGTCACAAAAGGTCAAAGCCTAAGCATAATATGCAGATTCAAAGATGTTACCTTCTTGTTGAGAGCGAGCATGCTTTTTACCCTTTCTCAACAGCTGTCACAAGACGGTTCGATCGAACTCCGCGACATGCGCTTGTGGAACTAAGGGCGAGCACTCATCGACTCGAGCCGCTTCCCTTCCGGAGACGATGGACACGACGCCACCGCCGCTGGATTGTACCGTGGTGCCGCCAAGTGGCAATCACTCCAACCACGGCCACCCGCCTCCGCAGATCTCCACTGGCCGCTTAGCTTGGCTTCGCCACTATCGCTTCGCTGGCCGCTAGCTGCCCTCGTGATAGCTCAGCCCGCCTTCGCCACTGCCTCCACTGCTCCGCCCTCCTCGCTTAGCTCCCATGAGCTCACCGATCTTGTCCGCCATCTCCAAGGAAGCCTGGCTTATCTCCCTGCCTAGACCCTAAGCACCGCCAAGAAGCAGCCTGGGATTCTCGGAGTCCGCCTTCTCAACGGCTTGCTCCGCAATATCTTGCGAAAGTGCCGGATTTCGCCAAGGAGCCGAGGACCTCTCGCGAAGCTGTTTTTCCACCGAGGGTCGCCTGCTCCGCAGCTCTCTGTTACATACGCACTTCCACGAAGCCGCGCCTTGAGCTCGCCCATCGCGCCCGCCAGGCTCGCCAACCTTCGCCGCTCAAGCATCGCTTCCACCGCACTCTCACCTCGCGGAGCCAAAAAGGTGAGCCGCTGCCAATTGCCAAACTGGACTTGATCGAGGGGCGCCCCACGCCATCGCTTCACCGCAACGGCTCCGCTTAGCTCCGTCAAGGCAAGTTAGCGAGATGCAGCTTGCCTACAAAGGACGACGCCCGTATGCTTCAGAGATCCTTCCTCTCCATCCCGGGGTAGGATGGATTCACTGACGGCGGCCCTCAGAATCGAGCCCCGCGCCCTGAGGTCCGCCTATTGCTCCACCCACTCTAGGGTAGCGGAGATCTAGCCCGCAGACACCAATGGGCCCATGCCGACACCAAACACTTATCCACCCCGACGGACAAGGACACGACTTGCTATTCTAACTAACCAGCAGCTCATGACGGCCGGGCGCCAGAGGCGCTTCCAATAGGTCTTGAAGAGATCTCGAGATCCCCGGGCGATCAATCGCCACCACCTCGCTACTGGCGCCCTTCAACGCTAAGGGCGTGACCCACAAGGAAGCCGCTTGGTGTCGACCTTCACCATCTCTCGCGACTCGCCGACGCTGGTCCCGCATCGCCATCAAGAGGGTAGCTCGACACCCCCATGAATCGCTTGCTCTTCTTGTCCCGCCTCCGGCCGGCTCAACAACCCGGCAGCCTCCAATGATCGCGACAGAATCTTCCTCCTTCGGCTCGACCGTTCGCTTCGCCGCCCGGTTTCGCCGTAAAGAGGCAGACTCAATCGCCACCTCAGCGCCACGCACTACAAAGAAAACACACATGGCGCCAAACGCAGAAGTAGAGCGATAGCGAGCAGACGGAAAACTTACGCTGGTTCCAGCTCGCGCCTCAGAGACCCCCTGTAGGGCGCAAAAAGTTCCGCTCCACCGACGACGCTGCTTGTGGTGGCACGGCCGCTTTCCTCCGCCCGCAGTAAACCTTCTTCAGAGGCCCCCACCGCGGCGCCGCTGCTCGCCGCTGGTACGACGCCCTCATCATCGCTGCCATGGACGGGCTGGTATGACCTCTTCTTCTTCATAGGCGCCACGCTTCGGATCCGCGTGGAAGCAGAGCCCGGGTTAGCTGTGTGCCCAACACCCGCCCCGCCAAAGAGAAGCAACCAACCCGTGTCGGGCCACGCTGCTTTTTCAACCGCTGCTTCGCTTGTTTGGCGCCACGCCGCCGCGTCGGGTCGGCACCGGCTTCCTCACCCAACATCACCGAGCAAGGCCGACGCTCACGGACGCCGCCGGCGATCCTCGGGCGGTGATCGCTACCGCCATGGTTGTAATGACCAAAGGATCCCCGCAGAGCTCATGCGCGCGTGGCCTCCTTGGCCACCTTCCATGTTCGCCGCAAACAATCAAGACAAATTGTCAAGGCCTCAAAAGGCGGTGGCTCGAATTTGGTCGAACACCCTACGGGCGCATACCGCGGACAACTTATCCTTCACGAATCTTATGGGGTGATGATTCTTGTCCATTGGCAGCAGTATGCCCGCAATCCGCGCGACATCGCTGGCCGAGAGTCCTGCAAGGCGTCACAGACGGTCACGACGCGCCCCGGCCTAAGAGGAAACAAAGTAGCACGGCAGACGCTTACCTTGATGAAAATCCCGGTCCGGATCCTCCCATCCGCCCATCTCACTGACGCACCGCTAACGGCGCCCCAGCGTGCTGATTCGGTGCTGGACAAAGCTGACGACGACGTCGTAGACCGTCAAGCCCTTCTTGGCGAGCCCCTCGATCTCATATTCCGTCACTTGATCCTCCGGCAGAGGCTCGCTACGCGCAAAGACCGGGGTGCCCGGTGCGGCTGTGGAATACTCCAAGATTGAGCCCCGCTGTTCGTAAAACCACCGCTGGCCCAAATTGCCGACCTTCGGCCCCGACTCCTCATACTGGTATGTTTGATCCCGCGAGCTCGGCGCAAGCAATGATAGAAGACTTTGCCATTGCTCAATGCAGGCCGAACGCTTTTAGCTCGATGTAATGCCGAGGAGACTCACCGCGGGTCGCACTCGCGGTAACACTTCACACAAAAGCGCCAAGATAGACAATGGACGAGGATCGCGGGAACAGATTCTCCGCCGCAGCCCGTAAAAGCAAAGAAGTCCAGCATGAATCGCGATTCGCGCTGCTGAACGCGCAGATGGCCGAGCTCAAAGCACACCACTTGCTTGCCGGGCCTTGGCTCCCCGATCGCGCCAGAAACCTCCAAGAACCCGGTCTCAAGAAGTCATTCCTCTCTAACTCGCCATCCGCCCTCAGAAGAACGCGTATTCCGATGAGCACCATGGTCGCCAAGGCAAGAAAGCGAGAAGGCAGGGGACGAAATGGAGAGATGAAGGCAAAGGCAAAAGGGATGATTCTCGCAGGAGAGTTCTCTCTAAAAACACCGCTTTATCAAAGAAGGCAACGGCCGGAGCGAGATCGTGGGAGTCGTGCCTGTGGAGGCGAATCGTCCCACTTTTCTCTCAAATCAAATTGAATGCTCCAAAGACATTTCAGCCGCTTTAGAAACCCTAGGAATCTTCACCAGAGCTGTGAGGGAAATTTTTTCTAAACGCCGCACTACCGCCACGTGACCCGCCGAGGCTCGGGGTCGGTCACAGGATTGATAAGCGGTCCATCCCGAGATGGGCCTTGGGCTGATTCCGCATCGCCCACCGCACGCATGCCGTAAGGTCCAAAAGGCCGCCTTTGACCGCATTTCAAAGGGGGTGTCTAGCCCAATAGGATCTCCCCGGCTTGACCAGGTCAAAACCATGCCCCCAAAGGACGTTACAGCACCTCCCCGGCTATCCCTAGCCCGGGAGAGGGTCCCACGGGTAGTCCACTCCGTCTGCAAGGTGTGGCGACAAATTGCATGTCCCACCGCATCTCCCTGCCTTGATCGAAGAACTGCTCTTCCCCGCAGATCCGCAGCTCGGGAGATGCACGCGGCAGCTCTGCTTGTCGCTTGCCCTTTGGCAAAGCGCACGGTTGTTACGCCACGCTAACGCCTCTAACGGGTGGCACAAGGCTGGCTCGGTCCACCACGTCAGACAGGATAAAGGAAAGTGCTTTCTCCCTAAAGAAGGTTTCTCCCAGATCGGCAATCCGAGACTAACACGTTGTCCAAGATTAACCAAATTTAGCTTTTTGCGCATCACGGACAGATTTGAGCCCTGTAAAGTGACAAGGGCACCGCCGCTTAAAGCAGAGATGTGCTCGGGCCCGCCAGATCAGCTCCGCAACCCACGCCACTTATAAAAGCGAGGACTCCGCCCCACGAGAAGGGCCATCTTCTTCCGTGCCAATCCTTCAAAGACACGATCTCAAACTTGCTTAGCAATAGCAAGAGTCCTTAGCCACCGAGTGTTCAAACTCCCCGTAAGCTTGGGATCGGTGCCTTCAAGACCGGGTCTCGACATCTCTTGTACCGCTTTCCACCATATAATCAATAAGGCCGGAGTAAAGCTATTACCCTAGTGTGGGGCTCAACCAGGGTAAAACGCTTTGTGTCTTCACGGCTTGTGTTGCTTTCTCTCTCTCTTCTTCTCACCGCATTTAAGGGTCCAGATCCGATCGCAAATCGCACTCAGCCCCGTCCGGAAGATCACATGCCGAGCCACCAGGCTTTCGGCCGCCCTGGCCGCCGAGAAGGGTGGTCGTTAGGCCTCACACCAACCACAAATTGCCTGCTGGGCCACAGGACCCGCGCCTTCAGTAACAAGGCTTCCTGTAGACACCGACAAGGAAGAACTCGACGGCTGGGCTATCGCCCGCCACGCCCATGCCGCCATGGAAGACCTTTACGCAATGGTGAAAATCCAGCAGAAACTCTGCATCTAGGAGGCCATTTGTGTTCTAGTTCACGAGTTCCCGTGAATCAGATCAAAGGCTCATCCAAATCAAGGACACACCGTTGCTCCATCCTCGCAGTATGGGCGGTTTTATGAGAGCTTTTTGTTTTCGCTATCTTTGATCCTTTGCAAAACCAGTTGATGAGCCCTAGCTTATTGTGTGCTACCGCGATAGTCTCGTGTTATGCAAGATTAGTTATTGTCTTCTATCACTCCCTCAATGTGAACTTCCCAAATCATATGACGAGGCAAAGAAATATCTTCATGAATTGGGCCATGGATATGATTTGATCCATGTGTGCAAGAATAATTGTGTGTTGTTTCAGAAGGATTATGCCAACAGGGATGATTGCTCAATCTGTGGTGAATCAAGATGGATAGATGCAGATGGTAGCAAGCGGGTTCTGCACAAAGTTTTAAGACATTTTCCATTTATATCGAGATTGAAAAGGATGTTTGTTTTGAAAGGAATAGCCGAGGACACTCAATGGCACAAGTTGAAGCGAATGACTGTCGATAATGAAATGAGTCATCCAGTTGATGGTGACGTATGGAAAGACTTCGAGAAAGTATCCGGGTTTGCAGAAGACGCAATGAACTTTAGACTTGGCATAGCTACGCATCGGCTTCAATCCATTTGGCAACATGAGCACCTCATATAGCATGCGCCAATATTTGTTATGCCTACAACCTGCCACCATGGGCATGCGCCGATCAATCCAACCAAGCAAGATGGCCTTTACTCATACCAGGTCCAAAGTCTCTAGGTAGCGCATTTTGATTTATTCTTGGATCCTCTAATTGAAGATCCGCTGAACTCTAGGACGGTGTTAGTACTTTTGATGCATATACCAATACAAAATTCAATTTATGTGTTGCGCTTATATGGTGCATCCACGATTATCTAGCTTTGAGCACATTGTCGGGACTAACTACAAGAGGTTATTATGCATGTATTCATCGCGATAAAGATCCACCGTCACACCTAAATAAGAAATAAGATATGTTACATTGGCC
>JAYEVB010000449.1:0-18057 GCA_036346415.1 Raddia guianensis | reverse complement strand
TCGCCGAAGTCTCAGATCGGTCACGCTGAAGCCGCTGCAAGACTCCCAAGTCCGCAGAGAAATCCAATGTATTTGTAGACCTCACCGCCAGAGGGCGCCCGCATCGGGTAAGCGATCTCATCGGCTCTTCTCGCTTCTCGCCGAGGCGGGCGAGGCGAGGCCGACGGATCTTCCGGAAGAAAGTACATGCGAATTCTCCAAGCCAAAAGGCAATGGGTCCCATTGATTGCGGGTACCTTCCGCTTGAACGATTCCAGTGGGGAGAGAGACGAAGATTGCCGATGCCGCCAAGAACGAAGTCCGTGGTGCCGGGTTAAGGGTCTTCCCGCCTCATGTCGACGACGGCGATCTTGAAAAAGCCATCTAATCTAAAAAACGATCTTGACGCTTCTACTACCGGCGCACTAACCGCCGATGTGTGACTAACTGGGGGTCACCGCCGCAATGAATTTGTACGAGGGACGCTAATCAAGAACTAGGTTAGATGGCTAGCACAAGACAGGTTATATGTGTTCAGCCTCAACAGATTTGGTAATACCCTACTTCGTGCTCGGGATTATTTGGTGGATCGATGCAAGATGATGCTCTCTATCCATGATTCGATGGTCTTCGCCCCTCCCTTTATATAGTACAAGGGGGATAGAATTTACAATAAGTCGCGGGTATATGGCAACTATTTCGCTATTTATGTTACATGGAACGATGCATTGATCTCGCTAATTTCATGGGGATGTCCAGAACTCAACCCTTTCTTGCGCTTGTTCCGCCTCGATCCGAGTGCTTCCATCTTCGCCAACCGACTGGTCGCCTCTATCCGCTTCCCTTATGGGCCTTCTAGAGGATACCGGGGCCCATGCAGTCCACACCACTGCCTCGCTCGTTATCAACCACGCAAGCGCACGGTCGACTCACCACGAAGGCTAGTTCCTCGAGCTTAATCGAGAACACAAGCAAGAACGAAGAAGAAGCAATCTGAAATTGCGAATTGATATTAAGGTCACGAATTTGGGGTTCCACAAACCGATAATCGGCGATATTGTGATGGCAGAAATATATCTAAGCAAAACCCCACTCTAACAATGACGGCTACCAAGTCTTAATAGGCAGGAGGGCGGCGGTTAGGGTTTGGGGCGACCCCTGCTCGATACACGGGCCGGGCCCGTATGAAGGTGACGCAGCACCGCAACCCAACAGAATCTGGTCGCCTCTTGTTTCGACGATTGTGATCAACTCAGAAGGAATTTGATGTGTGACTAGATCCGTTGGAAAGGTCTCTGTCGAGGGCTTCTCCGTAATGTATTTAAACGCCCCAAATGGGGTTGATATGCATCTGCTACGCCTGCTTGAAGATAGACTACTCCGCCGTGGCTGAACCGGACTCGAACTCGTGGTAGACTTGGTTTCCAATTTGTCTTGGTGTAGAGTTCCATCCTCGCTGATCAACACCATAATTCCTAAGCACAAGCACAATATTATTAGGTAGTAACTCGCCTTATTGGTATTCTCTTGTGTGGTAAGGAACGAGCCCACCGGTGATTTAGTTGTCACAAGACGCGTTCTTGTTATAGGTCCTGCACGCTTGGTGGTGGTAGAGTGACGATCAAGAGGAGTGATGTCTTCATCATCCTCCCTTCTTCACTTTGAGTCGCCCTCACTCAAGCTCATCTTCTTCTCCCAAATATGGCCGCAAATCTGAAATGTTAAAAGTGGGCTAACCTCAAATCTGCCGCAACTCAAGTTTATAGGCATTATCATTTATTCTCTCTAGCACCCTAAATGGACCATCGGCACGAGGCATCAATTTAGATTTTCTTAACTCAGAAAACGCCTCATGTAAGTGTAACCAAACAAGATCTCCGTGAGCAAAAGCAATTCCTTCCTACCATGACTACCAAAGAATGCGATATTTGTCATTCATGTGTTCAATATTTTCTTTCGTGGTCTCATGCAGTTTCAAAATAAATTCAGCACATTTCTTAGCATCAAGATTGACCTTTCCAGATGATGGTAAAGGCAATAGGTCAATGGGGGCACGAGGGTTGAAACCATACACTACCTGAAAAGGACTTACCTTTGTAGTTGAATGTAGAGCACGGTTGTAAACAAACTCCACGTGAGGAAGGCACTCCTCCCACAACTTTAAGTTCTTCTTTAGGATAGCTCGCAACATCGTGGATAAGGTACGATTGACAACCTCCGTTTGACCATCAGTTTGGGGATGACAAGTAATAGAAAACAGCAGCTTTGTCCCCAATTTATTCCACAATGTCCTCCAAAAATGACTCAGAAATTTTGTGTCGCGATCTGATACAATAGTGGAAGGCATACCATGCAAACGAACAATATCTTTGAAAAATAAATTCACAATATGAGTGGCATCATCACTTTTATGGCATGGTATGAAATGTGCCATCTTTGAGAACCGATCCACAACAACGAAGATACTATCCCTCCCATGTTTTGTCCTAGGCAAACCTAGAACAAAATCCATCGAAATATCCTCCCACGGTACACTAGGAGTGGGGAGAGGCATATATAAACCATGTGGATCTAAGCGTGACTTAGCTTTTGACATGTAGAGCAAATACCACAAAGCGCTCAACATCACGCCTCATCTTTGGCCAATAGAAGTGGTGGCCGTAACATCCTCCGCCTTCTTTACACCAAAGTGTCCCATCAGCCTCCTCCATGAGCCTCCCGCAACAACAAAAGACGAACGGATCCAACTGAATGCACAAAGTGTTAGCTCTAAACAAAAACCCATCATTGAGTACAATTTTATTCCAAGCCCTCCCGCCCTGCAATTAATCAAAGCATCCTTAAAATCAGCATCTTGAGCATACAATTCTTTAATAGTATCAAGGCCAAAAATTCGACAACAAGTTGAGACAACATAACATATCTCCGAGGCAAAGCATCAAGAATTACATTATCTTTCCCTTTCTTGTGTTTAATGATGTAAGGAAAAGATTCAATAAACTCACCCACTTGGCATGTCTACGGTTCATTTGTTTTGATCATGAATATGTTTCAGCTTCATGATCGTGAGTGAATAACAAATTCTTTAGGCCATAAATAATGTTGCTACGCCTCTAAAGTGCGACAAGAGCATACATCTCTTTATCATACGTGAGTAATTCAAAGAAGGCCCACTCAATTTCTCGCTGAAATAAGCAACCGGCTTACCTTCTTGCATGAGGACGCCGCCAATCCCAATCCCACTAGCATCACATTCAAGTTCAAAAGTCTTACCAAAATCGTGGAGTTGTAGCAAAGGTGTTGTTGTTAGCTTCCTCTTCAACAAATTGAAGGCGCCTCTTGTGATTGTCCCCAATGGAATGCAACACCTTCTTTGTCACTGCTCAAAGGCGCGCAATGTCGCTGAAATCCTTCACGGTTGGCCAGTAGAAGCCAAGAAGTCCATGGAAACTTCTCACTTGTGTGACCGCTTTAGGAGTCGGCCAACTTTGATCGCCTCAATCTTGGTTTCATCAACCTCAATTCTCATGGAGTCACAACATAACCAAGAAACGAGACTCGATCGGCAAAAGGTGCACTTTCAAGGTTACCAAACAAATGTGCCTCTCTCAAAGCATTAAAAACAGCACGAGATGGTCAAGATGTTCGTAAAGTGACTTGCTATATATCAAAATATCATCAAAATATACCACCACAAATTTACCGATGAAAGGACGAAGACCTCGCTCATTAACCGCATGAAAGTACTAGGTGCATTAGTCAATCCAAAAGGCATGACTAACCACCATATAGTCTTAACTTGGTCTTAAAAGCATGTCGACAGTGACTAACTGGGGTCACCGCCGCAATGAATTTGTACGAGGGACGCTTAATCAAGAACTAAACCAGATGGGTAACACAAGATGTGGTTATATGTGTTCAGCCCTCAACGGAGGTAATACCCTACTTCTCGTGTTTCGGATTATGATTGATCAATATGCGGGTGCAAGATGATCAAGGCTGCTGTATGCTTGATGATGACCAAGAAGATCTCTCCTCTACGCCTCTACCCTCCCTTTATATAGTGTAGGGGATAGGATTACGAGCGTCATGATATATGGCAACGGTTTCGTTATGATGTTACATGGTATGTATCCAATGATCTACTATTTACATGGGGATATGCCATACCCTGGTCCTCTCTTGCGCGCAAGGCACGTAGCCCGAGCGATTCAACCCTAATGGGCCGACTCAGACGCTTCCATCCGCTCCCTTTATGGGCCTTCTAGAGGATACCCGAGGCCCATGTAGTCCACAAGAGTCTCCCCGAGTGCTTTACGATCGAGTCGATGCTTAGCCGATCGGTTTCACCTATATCTCCCAGAATCTGAAAAGAGATTGTAAAGAACTCAAGAAATCTTAAGCTTTTATGTTGAAGCAACGCCGATCAGCAATACCGAACTCCAAATTATTCGCCCATTGGGCACATCACCTCAACAGTATGGTTCGCCTCTGGCACCCACTTTGCTATACAAGGGCGCCATCGACCCAAAGATGGGTATGCCTTAAGCCACGCCACATAACCTCTCGCCTTTGCAAAGATGCAGTAATCTTAGCGCTTAAAGTATCACACAGCGCCTGCCTAACTTGTAAGAGCCATCATTGGCCCAACATGGGCACACCTTTCAACCGGTGGTACCTATCCCAACCTCGAAGGATCACTTATGCCCCTTAGGGCGCATCGATTGATACGACTTTGTCGATAGGTACTTGTATCCGGATAGCGTATACAATCGGCGACCTTATAAAGGCATACCCCAAGAAGTTGAATCCAAATTTCACCAACACCCAACCTCGAACGCATGGGTTAGCTAGTGACCCAACGGGGTATGCCGTGAAATGTTTTAACTTTACGCCGCTGTGATATACCCTCCAGGTGCACCGAGGCCTAATTAGGCTCGATTTAACACATTGCCACCGTAATGCATGTTAAGAAAGCCTGCTAAGGGGTTGCCTTTGCGCTTTTAGCCCAAGCCCACTAGGGGAAGGCGGTTGCCACTTTTTCTCACACAAATGAGTAATACGAAGCCTCCGCTGAAACCGCATTCGCTCCCACTTCCGCCCCATCGCCATGATGGTTTTACCGGTTCAAACGGATTACCAGCGCGTCTGCTGAACTTCCTCTCGTATAAAAGAAATCCTGTGGACCGAGTACTACTTCATCTTCATCTTTGAGTTCTTGAATTTCCTTCTCTTCTTTCTCCTCTCGATCCTCGGGCGCAACAGCCGGCGGTGGCTCGTGTTGCCGCCGCTAAAGCCGCCACACCACGAGAAGGGGCTCGCCGGCGGAGGAATACGCAGAAGGACGGCTCAAAGCGCCATTAGGTTCTCGTCGCCGGCCATCCGCGACTCTTCCCGCCCGCACTTTCAAAGATGCGCCGCTTTCTCCATCCTCGGCGTGAAGTGGCCTTCGAGGGATAGGTTATCCTTTCTTTGTATCTCCGCGAGCCGGCGATAAGCCCTAGCTCAATGTGCCGTGGCCATGAAAATGCGCTTAGGCCTCGAGCCCTTTAATGAACATCTTTTGTGATATCCATCATTCTTCGTGTTTCTACTTCAATCTTGAATCAGAATGCCGCTTCCTCGATTTGATCTCGAATCCGCGACACCGCTTCATCCGGAGCAGCTTTGGCTCGCTCGCCTTAGACAGCAATGGGCACAGAACGCGACCTCGGGGAACCGCCGGCTTGGCCGAGTGATTATCGGCCCTCATGGAAAGGCCGATCCAACGCTAGACTAAGGCCCGCCTGTATCGCTAAACTTTGCCCGCTATGGCGATAAATTAGGAACGGGGAACAAAATTAGTTCACCTTGCTTACTTTTCGCCACCGCTTAGCTTCTCCCAACAGACTCGCCACTAGGGTTCTTCTCCGCTGTCCTCTCCACGCCAATTGCCTCCAATCGCGATGGCTCCACCATCCTCAAAGACCGCCGAGGCAAATAAGAATGCGAAGAAATGGATGAAGTCCACCACGACCGAGCGGAGGTCGCAGGCCGGTCTCCTGCTGCGTTCCCGCCGGAAGGGTTAGTGTCCGTGCGCGGCCGCCGGGCGATCTCGCCCCCACCCTCGCCAGACGAGGTAGTGGTCTTCAATCTTTCTTCCTCCATGCTTCCGCCTTCCTTGCTCCTCCTTCTTCCGGGTTTGCTTCATTTCTATGGGATCGAGGCTTCAGATTTGAACCCTAACTCCATCTTTCGTGACGCGATCTTCGCTCACGCTTATAGGCCTATTTGGGATCGCCCCATTTCGACCTTTCCAGCCTTTTTTCTCCTCAAACCCTACCCCAACAAGGAAAATCCTAAGGTCGCAGCGCGCAGGATTTCAACCGGAAAGGTTAAAAGTTTTACTGACCTTCGCCTGAAAACCTCCAACAAGGGTCGGCACTCAGAGTGGTTCTACTGCGCTAACCGCCCCTGCCCTTCCGTTCTTCTCCGCGAGAGCCCCACACCGGTCCCTCCCGGTCTTCTCTCCGCCGATGACGGCGAAGCCAAGTGAAGGAACTTTTGTTCTCCTCCGCAGAGCCAAATCACGGGTTGACTGCAGGGGGTCGTGGAACTATGCCCAACATCGATCCAAATTTATCAAGGAGAAGGTTCATCCCGCTTTGAGTACTGGGCCCCTGTGATGCCACTCGAAAGCGTGAGAACCTTACGCAGAAGGAGATTATCACCGAGTGGTCGAGCTTTTTGTCTGCTCGAAATAGCTCCCACGAATGCCCGGCTTCATACCACTGGGTACTTGCCACCAGCTAGGGAACAGATCCTCCTCAACTCAGCCACGATTTGTCGATGTAGAGTCGATTTAATGTGATTTAATGTGTTGCAGGCGTGAGGCCTTCTTTCTCCACTCCCGTCCCGAGGCTCCGCCTCCCCAAGGAGGCACTGCAAGCGCCCCGCCGAAGCTCGACGAGTGCTCCTCCGCCAAAAAGGTAGGGGGTCGCCCAGGATTCGGACGAAGACGATGAAGAGGATGACACCGTCCCGCTTTTTTCCGCCGCCGCCAGCAAGGGAAGTCGCCACTCGCCAGTCACAGAGCTAAAAGCCCTCCACACGCCAAGATGTCACCCAAAGGCCGGCTCTGGGCGAAGAAACCTCCCTGCCGGGCTCGAGTGGTTCGGCATGAAATTCAAGATGAAATATGTCCTGTCAGATAGGTATTCCTTCACAACGCAACAACTTCATGATTTGTAGAGACGTGTCTTGAAAGGTCGTCGAATGCTTATAGGAAACCAATGAAGGATGATGAGCCAAGAAGCTCCAAGGACTCGGCTGGCTCCACCAAGGCCGCCAGACTTCTAGCCCATTCAAATCGCCGCCAACCTCGCCAACAAGGGGAAAATCTCAGCCTCGCCCAGGAGCTCAGAGTCGAAATCGAGGAGATCCTCGCCTTCCGCCAAAGCACACGCCCACCCTTCCGATTGAAGTGGCGGAAAGAGATGGAGGGCTACGAGGTCGATTTACGGGTGAAGTCAAGAGTGGGAGGTCTTGGACCAAGTAACCGCCATTCAAGCCGAGATATACAAGGTAAATCTTTTGTCGCCATGAATCTTTATTCCGCACGAGGAAATCCACTAACCTTCCTCCCTTTCCACGCAGCGCATGAAGGAGAGGTCGGCGTAAGACCCGATGCATGGAGAAGACGGGCGAGCTAAAACGCGCGACGACTTTGATAACGCTACAGATGCCACTAAGCGGCAATATCGCTGTCGGATCAAGAACTCCACCGCTAAGTCACCGAGCTCGATTTCGCTTATGTGGAAGAGTCCAACATAAACAGAGGTATAGACCCCAATTCATGCTAAATCTCCAACAAGATGTTTCATATGTGATGATCTTTAATGGTTGCCGCCGAGTGTAGCCTTGGAGGCGAGGCGTAAGGCACTAGAGGAGGAAGTCCGCCAAGCCAACGCCTCCCGAGGGATCGCTAAAGAGTTGGAAGGTAACTTTCCGACCGGGCTCTCCCTCGCTCAACCTCACCGAAACCCGATCGACATGCTCTCACCCGACTGGTCGCAAGAAGCCACCAACAACCACAATGGGATTGTTCCAATAATTGAATGCCTTTTATTCAGAGGAGGAGCCACCGAATGATCCCGATCTCCGGTGGCCCATCTCGACGCCTTCCCGAGCGGATCAAGGTCTTCCAGGAGGCCGCAATAACATGCACCGTCAAGGCTCGCCATCGCTAAGTCAAACTTCCCACGCCTAGATTGTGAAGCCGCTAAGGATGGGTTTGCTTGTCTCGAGGAGGAGGCCATAGCTCATAGAGGAAGTTCATCCGATCGCTGTCCGGGAGATAGTTGACCAATTGGACTTGTAATTATGCCTCGTAATAGAAACTTTTGGTTGATCCTCAGCATCGGGCGATCCGACTTATCCAAATAATACGTGTTATCCTTTTTCATGAAACGATCCACGACCGGTCCAATTTCGAAAGTGCTAGGAAGTAGCACTTGGCTTCCTTCCTACCCAACATGAGGTAGCTAAACGCCGTTAGGATGTGAAAGCCTATTACTCAAGAATTTTCGTACTACTCAATGCGATCAGCACGTAGAGAGAAAAACAACTTTATTGATGAGATAGGGTGCGTTGACTCGCACACTATTTAGTAGCCCCGACTTCATCGCTGGTCGCTACGCCAAGTAGCAAGTCAAAAGAAGGGAAACTAATTACACAAATGCCGCTGATACAAGAACTAAGGAAAAACGACGAGTCGCCGATGTTCCGTGTTGGGCACTTCAGATCCATCTTCGCTAGTAGCCGATAAGCTCCCGTGGGTCACCTCAACGATCGTGATAGGGGCCTTCCCAGAGCGGGAGAGTTTATGTCAGTTCTCGATTCTTCGAGGACCAGTCTCCCTTGAGAATGTATGGCCCCAGACGCTATACCGATGGTAGCGACGCAGTCTCGCTGGTACTTTGCCGACCGGATCAATGCCGCTCGCTTCCTCGAGCCGATCGAGGTCTTCACACCTTGCTTCATCCGACCGACTACCGTCAGAATCGCAAGAACCCGTGGAGACCAAACTTCAATTCACCGAGGACCGCTTCGAGCCAGAACTAGGAAAAAGGGTGTCCGCCAAAGGCTCGGCTTGGTTGTTCTAAGCCCCAGAGCACCGAGGGCAACTCTGACCCAGCAAGGCTATGCGATGGCTTCAGCGATCGAAAATTCGGGCTTTGAGCCCTTGTAGCACCAATCCATTGGCTGCTCAACCCGTCTGCTGTTCTTGGGCGGCCACCGATGCGCGTAGCAGATTTTGATGCCCACCGCCCCAATCTTGAAATTCGCTTTTGAACTGAACGCCGTTGTCGGTGATGATGCGATTGGTACGCCAAAACGCACAACGATGTCTCGAAGAACTCATGCGTTTTGGCCGCCAGGATGACAAAGAACTGCTTGGCTTCAATCCACTTGGTAAACTTGTCGATGGCGCATTTAAGAGATGGGTGAATCCGCTTTGCGCCGCTTGAGGGGGCCCACCATGTCCAGATTCCGCATAAGGGCCAAGAGATTGAATTGTTCAGAGATCTTGCGCCGCATGTGAATCGCCGAGCTAAAAATCGACACCCGCCACATCTCACAGCATTATATCTTCCGTGATTCAGGACCGCAGCTTGACTAGAAAACCCCTATCGACAGGCCTTGCCCACTGTGGTGCTTGCCGCCAGGATGCCCGTGACTTCGAATGGATTTCGTTGAGTAGCTCTCTTTCTTGCTCGATATGTAACGCCTTAGTACCTTTAATCGCTTTTTCAAAAGCTCGCCCCGACTACCTTATAGCTTTTGCTTCGCGCAGATGCACTCGGTAGGCTTCGATCCTCGTAGCTCATCACGAAGAAGATAATCTAAGTAGGGCCGAGTCCATCCAGAGTAATTGATAGTACCTCATCGGGTTCACCGCTTTTGATCTTCCTCGATGCGTATGGTAGCTTGATCGACGGCGCCGAGAGTTCTTGAACGAAGACACCATCGGGACCTGGGCCCGAGTGGATCCCATCCGCTAGCTCGTCTCCGCTTCATTGTCGCGGCGGAGCACGTGAGTAAGCTCCATCTCGCCGAACTTGTCTTCTAACTTGCTAACTTCCCGGCAAGAGGCCGCCATGTCGCCGCCAATACAAGACCACCTTTTGGACTTGGTTGACCACGAGTTGAGAATCTCCGCTGCACCATTAACCGCTGACACCGAGCGATATGGCGACGCCAGAGACCGTGGATGAGTGCCTCAGACTCGGGCGGCGTTGTTGCCGACGGGAACAAGATCCTGAGGACATAGCGTAGCTTCTTTCCGCCGGTGATATGTGCAAAATCCCAGCCTCAAGGCCACGAAAGCATGAGGGAACCATGAAAGTGCATCATCCAAGACTGAAGCTTATCCTTTGTCATTGGGTTTGGGCTTCATTCACTCGGCGATGAAGTCGGCCAACGCTTGAGATTTAATGGCTAATCGAGGCCTGAACTTTATTTCAAAGGCTCCAAGCTCAACTGCCCACTTGGCGATCCTCCCAGTAGCCTCCCGATTATGGAGTATGTCTCCCGGCGGGAAAGAGGTGACCACCGAAATTTCATGCTCTTGAAAATAATGCTTTAACTTTCGTGATGTGAGCAACACAAAGATACGTAAGCTTTTGGACTTGTGGGTACCTTATTTTGACTCGCCTAATACCTCTTTACGAAGTAGACCGGACGCCAGACTTTGGAGGAGCCCTCATCTCGATCCACCGCCAAAGCGCCGATGACGGAGTCGTCACACCATGTAGAGCAAGAGGGCCTCGGGCATGGAGGGACCAAAGACCGCGGTGTGGCGAGGAACCTCTTCAGTCTTCAAAGGCTTGCCGTGGCTTCCGCCTGTCCATCGAAATCATCTTGTCGGCGTAAGAGCCTAAAGAAAGGCATGCCTCGCCTCCCCGAGTCGGAAACGACCGGCTAAGTGCCACGATGCATCCAAAGGAGCTTCAGACGCCTTTTTGTTGGCCGAGGCTTCATCTTGAGGATGGCGCCACCTTTTCCGGATTTGCTTCGATCCTCGATTGGTGATGATGAATCCGAGTAGTTTACCGCATCGAACCCCAAAAACGCACTTCGATTTAGCTTCATCCTAATGCCCTTAGGCTTTCAATGTCTTGGTCGATCCGCTATGAGATCCCATATGGATTTGGTTTTATGACGACGCCGCCGACATATGCCTCCACGCTATGCCCGAAATAGAGTGTGAAAACACCGCCAGATAGTGCGCCGTAAGTCGCGCGCTTTTTCAACCCGAATGGCATTGTGATATAGCGTAAAGCGCCAAGGGCGAATGAACGACGCTTTGATACGCTTCTTCCTTCAGCCGATCCGATGATAACCCGAATAGGCGCCTAGAAAACTCAGAGCT
This sequence comes from Raddia guianensis, assembly GCA_036346415.1. Taxonomy (NCBI): domain Eukaryota; kingdom Viridiplantae; phylum Streptophyta; class Magnoliopsida; order Poales; family Poaceae; genus Raddia; species Raddia guianensis. The sequence continues at coordinate 6,665 of JAYEVB010000449.1, read as the reverse complement.
CGCACCCCGCGTGGAATCCACCACCGGTCAACGCGGGAGCCCGAAGGATCCTTGGGACACGCCTTTGTTGAGGTCGGTGTAGTCGATACACATACGCCATGTCTTGTTCTTCTTCGCATCAGACCGGATTGGCAAGCCACCGGGTGATACACCCTTTGATGAACCGAAGCGCCAAAGATTTTGGTGATCTCACCCTTATGGCGCCCTTCCGATCCAGTATGCACTTCAGAGGCGCCGCTTGACGGCTTCGCTTTTGACGCAGAGAGTGCTCGATCACTTCTCGAACACCGTGCATGTCCAAGGCTTCCAAGCTTAACACATCCCGCTTGGCTCGGAGGAAAGTGACGAGCACGTTTTCCTATTTGTTGCCGAGCCTCGTCTCCAATCACGGCCGCTTTTGGTCGGGCCTGACGGGTCCAAAGAAGATCTTCTTAGTTTCTTCTACGCATGGATGGATGTTTTGGCTCGCTTTGGCAGGATCGCCCTTCCTCCCTAAGGCTTGCAACCTCCAATGGATCTTCTCCATCTCAAAGAGATGAATCGAGTGCTCATGCTTATCTCGCAGCTTTCGCCGCAGAAAGGTGGATCGCTTAACGTCACCAGTGAGGGTGATTACACCGCTAGACCTCGCATTTTTAAGACGAGATATGTAGTTGGGAACCGCCATGAATTTGGCAACCTCGCCTTCCCAAGATATCATGATATGCCGCCTCGAAATCAACCACTTCAAGCTTAGACTCTCGGTCCTATAGTTCTCTTGGTCCCAAACATGACCGTAGGGAAATCTGTCCGAGTGGTATCATGACGCCCCGGGATTACCCTGCGGAACGGAGATGACCTTGCCGTAGCTCTAATGGGGATTTTCATTTGGTCAAGGTCTTGACGAAAAGGACTTTAATCCCGCCCCACCATCGCATCAGACCTTTTTAGTTTGTCGCTTTGAACGATCGGATCCAAAACCGTGATACCTCCCTGGAAGGCAATCCGATCCGGTGGTCCGCTCGATCAAGGTGATGGGCACTCGACCAGCGCAAGTATTATGGAGTTGGGGCATGATAGCGCTGATCTCCGAGTGGTAAGCTCGCCTCGCTGACTCAGACGATCCGAGCCTCAAGATATAGCTGATCTCGCCAGCCCCGGTAGTCTCCATCGGGTTTCTCGCTTTGACCGCCTTGGCAACCGGTTGAGCTCTCGCTAACTTCGCAGTAATAAGGCGCTTTTTGCGTAGTGTTTACCTCGAGGATGGAAGGGACATACCGAATCCATCACTTTCTTGTAGTCGTTGTCGTTGGGGGGTTTAGGTCGGTAAGACTCGACGTTGGCGACCATATCTTCTCCCTTTCGCTTCTTGTCCTTTGGCTTGCCTTGTTCGTCGTTAGGCTTCTTCTTGGGGCCTCCGTCGGTGCCTCCACGGTGATTTGCGATGGCCTCCTCGGCTTCAGCCTCCTGATCCGCCATCGTGAACATGGCTTTGAGATTACGCGGGGGGTCCCGGGTCATCTGCCTGATTAACTCCTCGGATTTGCACCCGGTGAAGAAGGCATCAATGACTGTTTGCTCCGAAACGTCCCGGATCTCATTCTTCTTCTTAGTGAAGCGGTTGATGAATTCACGAAGAGTTTCGCTCTTGCGCCTATGTAACTGTCCAATCTCCCATCTCCCCGCTGGCCTTTCATAGGTCCTTTGAAATTGGCGATTAATCGCCTCGAGGTCGCCCCAAGACTCGATAGAGCTCTCGAGTCCTGCTAGCCCGGTTCGGGCGGTTGGTCAAAGCGACCGCTAATAGTTTGCCATGACGCTCGATCACCTTCGCCGCTACCGATCGCTAGGGCGAAACTCGCAGCCGCTTTGATCCTCTCGCCATCGAACTTGTCGATGTTTTGAGGTTAAAGCCGCTCGCCAAACCACTTTGCCAAGATCCGGTGAAAGCCCGACCTTTCCCGTGGGCGTAGTCGGCCGCCTCGCTGGGATCTATCGCGATGTTTCCCGCCAAGGGCCTTGGCGCGCTTCCGGGCGGTGGTCACGCCGACCGCGGTGTTTTACCGATTGCCGGGCGACGGATACGGTGGTTACGAGTCCCGCCGTTGCCGTTACCGCGCCCCGCCACGCTTCGGCGTCTTGACGATCACGAAGCGGGCGATCGCGCGAGTCACCCGCCGCCGAGGCTCGAGCCCGGTTCCGACACGCCAGAGATCGACCGCGAGCCGAGGTGGTCGGAGCCAGATTGTTCGCTTCGCTAGGCGGCCGCTTATCTCAACCATGGCCGCCGCCGAGCAAGGGCCCGGATACATGGGCTGCCTTTCTCGAGTTGCGGCGCGATAGTCTCAAGAAGAGTCTTTGACGCGATGACGCGGCTCGGGAGGTTGTAGACTTCGGTCCTCGAGCTTGACTGCCAGAAGCTCGCTTCCGACGCCACCGCTGCGGTGCGGCCGACGTGTTCGATCTCGGTCTTCCACACCGCGAGAGTCTGGTCTCCGCCGCCACGATAGCGTTGCCTCGTGTCTCACCGGTTGGGAGGTGGAGGATGATCTTCCGCCCCGAGGACTAAAAACCTCACGATAGTTGCGATCTCAGCTTCTGGCCGGACTCGGAGTCAAGCGGAGAGGCTAACTTGTTCGCTCTGTCCAATGGGTTGGCCACAGTAGATGACACCCACGAACACTGCCGAATCCGAGCAAATTGATCCGACCGGATTAGCAGATTGGTTTCCCGAGTGGTTATCTCATGTCCGAATCTCAAGAGCGCTCGCGCGAAGCTACGGCAGACTCTCGAGTCCGGAGAGAAATCCACCGTGGATTTATAAACCTCATCGGGCCGAGGGTGTCCAGCCGGGTAGGCGATCTCATGGGGCTCTTTCCTCGCCTCTCTCGCCGAGGGGTGCGGCGAGGTCAGCCGACGGATCCTCCCAAGAAAGCACAAGCGTAATTCTCCAAGCCGAAGGCAATGGGTCCCGCTGATTGGCGGTACCTTCCGTTGAACGATTCCCGTGGGGGAGAGATGAAGATTGCCGAGGCCGCCGGTGATGAAGTCCAGGTGCCAAAGCCGGCGACTCTCGCCTCATGTCGATGTACGGCGATCTCAAAAAGCCATCTCGATCTGAAAGCGATCTTGACGCAGTTTCTACCCGGCGCGCCAACCGGCCGACAGTGACTAACTGGGGTCACCGCGCAATGAATTTGTACGAGGGACGCTTAATCAAGAACTAAACCAGATGGGTAACACAAGACAGGTTATATATGTGTTCAGCCCTCAACGGAGGTAATACCCTACTTCGCGTGTTTCGATTATGAATGATCAATACGGGGTGCAAGATGATCAAGGTTGCTCAGGTATGCTTGATGATGACCGAAGAAGATCTCTCCTCTATTGCCTCTACCCTCCCTTTATATAGTGTAGGGGGATAGGATTACAGTAGCCATGACATATGGCAACGGTTTCATATGATGTTACATGGTATGTATCCAATGATCTACTATTTACATGGGATATGCTATACCCTCGGTCCTCTCTTGCGGCGCAAGGCACGTAGCCCGAGCGATCTTCAACCCTACTGGTCGACTCAGACGCTTCTATCCGCTCCCCTTATGGGCCTTCTAGAGGATACCCGGGCCCATGTAGTCCACAAAGCGCTTTTCATTCATCTCCTCGTCGACAGTGACTAACGGGGGTCACCGCCGCAATGAATTTGTACGAGGACGCTTAATCAAGAACTAAGCCGATGGGTAACACAAGACAGGGTTATACAGGTTCAGGCCCTCAACGGAGGAGGTAATACCCTACTTCCTGTGCTCTGGGATTATATGGTGTACCAAGATGTGAGATGCAAGATGAAACTATGCGTATCTCGGTCTATGTCGATGACTCTACCCTCCCCTTATATAGTGTAGGGGAGATAGAGTTACAGATATCTCGATCCCCTGTAACTAATTCGCTATGCGCTACATGGAATGCATGTGTCGATCCGCTAATTACATGGAGATAGATTATATCTTCGAACTTCCTTGCGCTCAGCCGACGTAGTCTGAGTGGTCTTCATCCTCAACCGGTGACTCGGTCGCCTCATCCGCTTCCCTTATTGGCCTTCTAGAGGATACCCGGCCCATATTTTCCACAAGAGTCTCCGAGTGCTTTATGATCGAGCCGATGTCCAAATTGACGGGTTTCACCAATACCTCCTATAATCTGAAAAGAGATTGTAAAGAACTCAAGAAATCTTAAGCTTTTATGTCGAAACGATGCCTGGGTTGGCAATACCAAACTCCAAATTTCACTCGCCCATTGGGCACATCACCACAACAAATGATTTCGCCATTTGACACCCGCCTCGTAATGCAGAGCAGCGATTGGCCCATCATGGGCATGCCTTAAGCCACATCTCCACAACTTGCCTTGCAAAGATGTTGTAGTTTAACGTCATGAGGAGTATCAACATCGCGCCTAGCCTTAACTTGTAAGAGCTAGCACTTGGCCCAAGATGGGCATGCCTTTTCACCGGTGGTACCTGTCCCAACCGGAGGAGGATCAGATAGTCCCTCGGCCGCACTGATCGATGCAATTTTGTCGAGAGGTATTTGTACCGCGCGGTGTACAACAAAGCACCTTATAGAAGGCATACTTAAGAAATTTAACCTAAGTTTCATCAACACCCAACCTCGAGCATGCGTCGGGCTAGTGACCCAACATGGGGTATGCCGTGAAACGCTTTTAATTTTACTCGCCGTCATATGTCTCCAGGTGTACCGAGGTCAATTAGGCTCGATTTAACACATTGCCACCGCTAGCGGCGTGTTAAGAAAGCCTCGTATAAGGGGCTGCCCTTGCGTTGTTGGCCCAAGCCCACTAAGGGAAGGCGAAGCGCTCACTACCATTTTTCACACAAACCGGGAGGACGCGGTCTTGGTCGGAGACCGCTGCGACTCCAATTCGCTCCAATCGCCATGATGGTTTTATCGTGTTTGAAACGGATTCCAAGGCGCCGACCTCGAATTTCTTCGCATAAAAGAAACCCTGTGGGCGGAATATCGCTCACCACCACCTTTTAGTTTGTTGAGTTTTTTCCTCGGCGACTCCGAGAATCTCCACCCCACCCCACTTAGAGAGCAATGGCAAACATCATGGAGATGATCCCGATGGATCGATGCAGCCCTTGCAAGGAGGAAGAAGAAGCCGCCGCCAGGTCACGCCAAGCTCAAGACGAGCTCGGGCGGCAGCTCGCTTCAGATGAGGGCAGAGGTCTCCGCGAAGAATCCTTAGGGTTCTGATCGGCGGTTCCCGCAACTCTTCAAGGTGCGCCCCTCCAAGGACGCGCTTAGTTGCAGCCTCCTTGCGCACGAGGGTACAACTGATGCCTCCTGGGGGGTGTTTTGTTCCATCCATGGCAGCGACGAGCCCTAGCTCATGTGTCAGGCCACGAAAAATATGTAATCAGCCTAAGAGCCCTTTCAATGAAGATCCTTTAGATACACATGATCTTATTCGTCTTTGCTTCAGCTCTGAATCTACAATGCCACTTTTCCTTGACTTGATCTCGAATCAAGAACATCGCCTCATCCGGTAGCTAGGCCCATTCGCACCTAGGCAGTGGCAATGACGTCACAGCAGACTCTCGAGGGAACCACTGGCCGGCCGAAAGTGATTATTGCCCTTATGAAAGGTCGCATCCAGCGCTAGACTAAGGCCCAGCCTGCAATGAGAAACTATGCCCGCTATGTAATTAGGAACAGGGGGAACGAAAGTAGTTCACCTCGCCACTTTTCGCGCTACCAATTAGCTTCTCCAAAGACACTTCGCCACAAGGGTTCTTTTTCTCCGTCACCTCCGCCGCCACCGGGCCCCCATCGCATGGCTCCTCCTCCCCACCGCCACCGAGGCACCGAGAAGGCGAAGAATGGATGAAGTCCATCACGACGGAGCTGAGGCTACAGGTCTGGTCTCCTCGGCGGGTTCCCCTGGAGGGTTCGTGGTTCATGCCAGCGTCACGGGCTAATCTTGCCCCACCCCTTGTCCCGGACGAGGTAGTGGTCTTTGAGTCGTTTCTTCCGCTGGCTTCGCCTTCCTTGCTCTTCCTTCTTCCGGGTTTGCTTTATTTTTACGGATTGAGGTTTCAGATTTGAACCCCAATTCCATTTTTTCACATTACGATCTTTGTTCATGTCTCCATGAGGCCTATTTGGGGATCGCCTCCTCATTTCGACCTCTTCAGATTCCTCTTCTTCAAACCCTACCCCACCAAGGATTAATCCATGGCAGCAGCGGCGCTGAAATCCAATTGCGGAAGGGTTGTCGGTGTAATAAATACCGGGTACAAAGAGGCCGAGGGCCCCACGCCAAAGCGGTGCATGGGCGAGCCCCCCGGCAAGGCGAGGGCCCCACGCGCCAAAGCGGGTGCGCATGCAGCCCCTCCGACGGCAAGGCGAGGGCCCCACGCCAGCGCGGAAAGGCATGCCCCCTCCGACGGTGAGGTGAGGGCCCCACGCCAAAGTGCGGGTACGAGCCCTCCGGAGACTGGGGCGAGGGCCCTCAAGACGCCAGGCGGGCCCGGCAGTGGAAGCATTGCGTATGAGTCTTCGGACGAAGGCTCCCATGTCAGGAAGGACGGCGCATTTAATGAGACATCACGCCATGATAGATAGAGGAAGAATGATTATCACATGCTGACCTCTTGC
>JAYEVB010000177.1:0-17172 GCA_036346415.1 Raddia guianensis | reverse complement strand
CCTCTGTGTTCCTTCCCTGATCCGGGAAAGGGGAAGGTGGCAAAGATTGCGCAGAACAAAGACATGGTCGAGAGCGTAGTGTCAAGGGTGATGAAGGCGCTTTCTTCATCCTGGAGAGATGCTTATTTGGTGATAACCGAGTAAGAATCCAAAAACTTAGGAGTCAAGATCCGCATCAGCTGCCGACTCACCGGTCTATGCGAGGCAATGAAAATTGTCCTTAGGACAAGCCGCTGCTCAAATGGTGATCGACACACATCCTCCACTTGCCGCTTTCTTTTTACGACATAGAGTTAGCACCCACTGTGTGATCAACCTCATGGATGAAACCAAAGCAATGAAAGTACCTACCAAGTCGATCCTTGATGATCCCCGCTGAAGTCCCAAAAGCGCCAAGCTTCCGCAAAGTGTTTTTGTCCCATGGATCGGCTTTATGCTCAATAACTTCCTTGGGACCTGTGGCATGTCGACGGCCCCGACAAACACGCCTGCATTAGCTCTGAGGAAGGCAATGAGCTCGATTTTCTATTTGGGGTCGGATTGGCCCCCAAATGAACTGCCTTGGAAGGTTCGCAAGAGAGCTGAACTTTCTTGGTCTCTTCCCTGCTAGATGTAAACCTTGGGACGGGCAGATTTGGCTCTGGAACCTCTGACCACGCGGCGAAGCGGTCGACTGTAGGCAAGGATTGCTCGTCAGCCCTAGAGCAACCTTTGTAGTTGCCTTGACCGTGATCACCCGCTTAGGGCCCCAGATCTTTACGCAATGGTATGCATGGTAGGACACGCCATGAACTTGCCAAGAGATGGCCTACCAAGATCGCGTAGCAGATGGGAAGTCAACCACGCCAAACGTGATCACCTCTCGGTCCAAAAGTTGTTTGTGCCAAGTGTCGACGTTGGGATATCGACCCAAGTCAACCAAGGTTCTTCAAAGAGGAGATAGGAGACACGACAACAACCACTAACAAAGAACGAATGTGAGAGTGGGTTTTATCCCGGTTCAGCCTCTGAGAGATAATAGCCCCACGCCCAATTTTCTTATATATCGTAGATGAATACAAGAGGTGGCTCAACGAGACAACAAGTCTCTGCAGATTATGGTGTATATCAAAAGCTAAAAGCTAGATCAAGTCGTAAACTCAATGCCCGTGTCCTCTAAACGCCTATGGGCCCTCGCTTATATAGTGTCGAGCAAACCGATCTACCGAGGGAATATCGTCGAGCTAACCACTAGATCGTAACTAACTCAGACATGCCAAATATATCCCGAGGCGTATAAGGCATACCCTAGTCTTGGGATCACGACTTAATCCAATCCGAAACCAACGTCCCGGTCTTCACGTAGTCACAGAACTCTTGTTCGAGTCGGACTCAAACAGAATCAGGTTTCCACGACGCCATGGAAGTGTTCGGCAGATGCACATGGGTTCGAGAACCCTCCCGAGCCGGGCCTCGTAGGTTATTCGAGGCTGTCAGGAGTGGGCCATGGCAATCCGATCTAATCCCGAACTAGTTCCCGAGACTCAAGTGGAAGGACTCACTAGAGCGGGTCTTCCCTTGAGACTCTAAGTCAAGAGGGTATTCTTCCTCATAAAGGCATGTAACAAAGCATCGAGAAGTTATGGTTCAACCAACAAGACTTGTTCGAACCGAATAACCCGATCAGCCGAAAGCAACTCCGCGCCGAACAGAAATGACATCCGTCCGAGCAGAGACTCATTTCAAGCGCATACTGAAAAATAGCCGCTATGCACTCCAACGGAACTTCCTCGTCAGGCAAGGAAAAAAGCACGCTTTACCGGCCGCGAAGAAAAACTAGCCGCTGGGAATAAACCGCTAGAGTCCGCTTATACGGACTATAAAGCACCTGCCGCCAGCCACTCTCTCACGCCTTTCCTCTCTAAGCCCTTGTTCCAACCGCTACCAAAGATCAAGCGACCAAAACTCCATCACCAACCTTGCTCGCCCCTAGGAACCGCTATGGCTAAGTTCACCGGCACTAGCCTCGACCGAGGAGGACCTAAAGTCCGGGAGGAGGAGGGCCACATCGACACCGTAGTGGAGGCTGCCCGAGGGAGGATACTCCGAGCCGAGGGAGAGTTCGTAACTTCAACTTTGCACGTCGGCTGCGATCTCCCAAAGCGACTTCTGAGGCCTTTTAAACATTAGGGATTGGAGGTGGCGAACCTCAATCCAACAAGATCCTCCAGAGGGTCGCCTTTGACACGTGCGGCTATTTGGGAATCGATCCCCGGGGCTATTCCTCCATTACTACACAAGAACGAGGAAGGCCCGCCGGCCGGGTGCTACACTCAAGCTCGGCCACCGCCGACGCACAGACTCGCCCCACCTCCGCCGACTCCAATGGGCGCTGGGGGAGGTGGTTCTACAAAAGTTGAGCGGCGACAAGAAGCTCATCTTCACCGGAAAGGCGCCGGGGGAACCAATGCCTCGGCCGAGATGAGTGCCGAGGACGGCACGCGACAGGAAGATCGCTTCCTCGTGAGCCTTGGGCTCACGCAGGAGATCAATCGACTTCACAACAATGAATCCGCCCACAAGGAGAAGGTCCTATCCTTCTACAAGATAGAGGATGGGAAGACATCACAAGGAGAGCACGGTAAGTGCCTTTAAGACTCAACCTCTTCATTGATCGCTTCCCAACAGGAATTTAACGACTCCATTCTGCCCAGAGATGCCAACCGACGACGGGTGACCGAAGGGTTGACGCCTCGTCAAGGGCGAAGAAAGACAATGAGGTCACCGGGCGAGGTGGCCTACACTTGTCCGAGGAATTGCTCATCCGCACGCATTTAGATAAATCACTTACACCCGCCCGTGTTGCTAGATTTACACGCTGGTTTTAATGTCGACGCTCGCTTTCAAAATGCGAGGAGGACCACCGATCCTTGAGGATCGCCGAGGATCTCTCCGGTCCGAGAAGGAGAAGCCAAGAAGGGCAAGGCCAAGGCGCCATAAAGCCCAGGTGGCCGAGCCGACGCTGAGCTCGCTAGGCCATGGCGGCCGGCCGCCCAAGAAACCAACCAGGCGACGGAAGACCGCGATAAGCTGCGGGTGGTCACCCAGAATAGACAAGTTCTCCCTCGCCGAAAGCGAGCGACGAAGAGGAAGACCATGGCCTCGCTTAGGCGCAAGCGCAAGCTCACCTGCATATGGCGCGCTACAACAGTCGCCGAAAGCGAGGAGACTCGAGGAGGAGGTTGCGCGAAGGAGAAACTCCTTGCAGGCGAGAGGAGCGCCACCACCGAGAGCCGAGCTCATCGCCGCCAACGCCTAAGGGCCAAAGCGAGAAGTCGCCAAGGAGCCCCCGAGGAAAAGGCGAAAGTTCTCGCCAAGAAGATCAGATCAAGCCTCCACGCGTATGTAGAAATCGATCTTTGATTTTTCCACTCCCGACCGCATTAGACTTAACGATCAACCTCGCTCATCACCGCCCAAGAAGAGACCGCCACGGACGATGCCGAGGAGGCGGTTGAGGTCATCGCCGCCCGAAGACCGTGACGGGCGCTGCATGGCAAAGGAGGTCGGGAAGCTCAAGGATAAGCCGGGCGGCGGGAGCCCCGCTGGCCCGCCGAAGTCGACGCGCAAAGGCGCGGTGAAGCGCCGAGGCGAAAAACAGCAGCGGTGGCGCCACGGACCTCGCCAAGGCAATGGTTCGAAGCCGCCTGCAGACCGAGCAGCCGGTACCGCCGGGCACTTTCGCAGGGCAGCTCACCCCGGCGACGGATTCTCCGCCGAGCAAGGTGAGACCCCACTCCGGAACAGAAGAAGCCCCGAAGCAAAGCCGAGGTCGCCCCGCCGGTGGAAACAACGGCGCCGCCGAGCGGAGGGCGCCCGCCAAGACGCTCGGGCGAAGAGGAGAAGGGGGAAGGAGCGCGAGACGGAGGTAAGCCGCCGCCGCTTCCCGCCCCGAAAGCGACGCCCGCGAAGAAGAAGGAGCGCAAAGGCGGCGACGCAAGAGCGCCGCCTTGCCCCGCACGAAAGGGGCGTGGACGCATGGCTCGAGGACCGCCTGCCGGATCAAGCGCCGACTTGGCAAGGTAAACACCGAGGCCGAATTTTATTCCTAGCTATCATCGCAACGAGTTGACTTGTTCTTCCTCTCGGTTTCGGGACACCATGGCGAACTCGAGGATGGGTCACCTAACGGGCCGGCCGGCATCCTCCCGAGCATCTTCGGCAGAGATCCCGGGCAGAGCACTGCCGGAGCCGAGCCTACCGGCGAAGGAAGAAGCTCAAGGCTGTGACCAAGGAGAGGCATTCTCCGAGGCTCTCCTAAAGGAAGGAGGAGCAGGAAGCCGGAAGGCAGCACCACGGAGGAGATGCCGCCGCACGGTGGCTCGGGAGGGCCACGACGGCCCCACTGGTGGAACCAAATTGGGAGGAAGCTCAAGCTCAAAGCCCAGCCAAGGAGGAGGCATCCGGACCTGTGCTAAGATCTCAACCCCGGGCTTCCAGGAGGAGATTGAGGAGGCGGGATGGCGGAGGGCGACAGGAGAGCAGGTCAAAGAGCCGGACGAGCAAGACCCCAACAAAGAAGTTAGTAGCGAGGCTCGCCGACCACGGGCCAAGACCGAAGAGGTCGAGGCCTGGAAAGGGAAGCTGGAGCAAGGAGGAAGCCGATGCCCCGAGCCGAGGCCGAGAGGGCTTCAAAGCCTGTGGGAAGTCCGCTTTAAGGAAGTGATCGAGAGCCAAGGAGCAACTGCTTAGGTAGTCAGAGGGTCAGAACCCGAGATGGACTTTTGTACCGCAAATTTTGTTAATAAGATTACCCTTTTCCCTCGCAAAGAGAGAGAAGAAAAGGACAAGAACTAAAAAACTAAGAGAAAAGCAACGCTAGGAGTTTAAGAAAACGAGAGCGCCCGCCTAACTCCTGCTTCACAGCATCTCCCAAACCCGAGTTTTAAACCCAACAGTGCACAAGAGAAAGAACACCCTAGCCCCTTGACGGACGATGCTCGAGAACCTAAGCTTGAACCGACGACGGGGAGAAAGAGCGAACCTGCACTTGCCATTGCCCGAGTTCCCCGGCTGAGTTAGGCGCCCAGAGTAGCCAAAAGGAAAGCCTTCCGCCTGGGGGCTTACGAGAGCGTTTTGCCAAGTGGTCGCCGAAAGAAGTGCTTCGCCGGAGGGCTTACGAGGCGACAGCCGCAAGGTGGGGGTTTACGCAACCCCGAAGTTTAGGGACTTGTCGAAACCAGAACGGTAGGGAACAATCCTTAAGATTGGAGCCAAGAGTTCGCAAGACCGACAAACCATCAAGGTTACCGAGAGAAAGTAGTCTGAAAGACAAAAAGGAAAAGGGCAGAGGCCGAAGATTCACCGAGGATTGATTGAACTTACATGGTGCCCGAGAGACTTGAACGAACTAAGGTGCGGTTTTACAAAAGCGCAAAGTAAGCAAAACGTAAAAGACCTACACAAAGAACTTACGGCCGGGTCGATGTTCCAAGTGCGGTCCCCCTTCCCCCCTCCATGGCCAGCGAACAAACGGGCGAGGAAGAAACGACGTGAACGGGCCCTAACGAGGAGTTAACTTGTTGGCATTGGAAAGTTCTCGACACCAGAACCAGGTCGCCTTCAAAGCCCTAGGTCGAACCGTTTTGGCAAAGTGGCGAAGATCTTGGCGTACCCCATTTCGATTTTGTGCCCCTGCCTTCGAGGAGATCGAGAGGAGGCGCTTGCTCGGCCCAACTGTTGGAGTTGGCGAGGCAACCAGTACTATTTCGCGGCGTGATGGCTTCCACTAAGACCGCTTGGAAAGGAGTTTTGGCCGCCCCGTCAGAAAAGCGAATCGCCTGCAGGACGGGAACTTCTTAACCCGTCTCAAGGCCGAGAAAGCAAATACCTCCGCTTGATACCCGACTATTCGTCTGCTAGGCCGACGCCCATTGCTCGTGGATGTGCCAGAGGCGAACAGACCTTGGTGCCATGCTCAAAGATTCCCGAATAGCTCGCTCAACGGTACCGCTATCCGGATCCTTTAAAGGCTGGACCACGTTGTTTTGAAAAAAAAATGCTTTGGCGGAAGAGATTTAACGCTCGCCAATCCACTTTGTAAAAGTGTCAATGGCAAAGTGTGTATAGCCTTGTACCCTTAGGAATGGGCCAGATCCGCACCCCATGTGGAGAAAGGCCAAGAGGGGGATTGTTTGGAGTTTTGGGGGCTTGGTGTTCCCCGGGGAAATTGGCAAGCCTTGCACTCAACACGATGTCCCGGCATCTTGTAACGCAGGGGCCAATTAGCCCATGAAACGCTTTCCCACCGAGTTCTGGAGGCGGGTTGTACCAACCCTCGTATGTCCCTAAGAAGGAACACACCTTCGCCGCAGATGCACTTGGAGAGAACTCCCAAGCACCTCCGTAAAGGATGCCGCCCAAAAGTTGTATGGAGCAGCACGCCTTGTAAGCCGAACGCTTTGGCGCCGGTGGTCCCATTCAAAAGGAAAATGGCGTTGTTCCACGGGCAGCCGATAACGGAGACAGACCACGCCTTTGGTTCGTCCGAGACGTGATTGAGGGTTTGTGAAGGGTCGATGAGCACCACGAGAGGGTTCGCGGAGGATCCATACTTGATAGTGGTCGGCCAGAAGTTTCCTTCCTAGGCACGAAGAGCACTTCAAAAATCAAAATGCCGCCCAACTTCCTACCAACCGTATCGCGCCAATCATCGCAAGACATCTTTGTTAACTCGATTGATGACCACCGAATCTCCTTCACAAATACCGTTGGACACCAAGCGACTTGCACGCCTAGTCCCGCGAGAGGGCTCAGATCAAGGGCGCTGTTTCCCGCAGGATTGGATAAAATCGAGTTGTCTCCTTGAGGGGAGATGAGAACAAACCACCCGAAGCCCAAAGACGCGAGCCATCGAAAAACATGGTCCAAGAGGGTTCATCAGTTGTCGAGCTTCCGATTTGGCAAGTCCTTTCACGAAAAGTCATTTAGGACTGATTTGATAGCCAAAAAAAAGATCAAACTCGCTAGTTCCATTGCCCACTTGGCTATATCCGCAGATTCCTTGTTCCGAAGATTTCTCCTGAGGGAACGGGTCGACCAGATTTGATGCCCAAAAGTAGTGGCGAAGCTTCCTGAGGACATGAGCAAGGCGAGAGCTTTCGACCTCGTGGTAACGCCCCTTTGATCCGGAATCCGCCACGAATAGATTGGTCAGATGCCTTCCTTTCGACCGCCAAGATCGCCACCCCACGGTGCAACCCAGGTACAAGAGGAGCGCCGCCATGCCGCTGGGTAGTCAAGACGGAGGATTGACAGACGCTCGATCCCGAAGGATCTATCGGCTTTTCCTTCACTAAACCATTGTGTTCCAGGTTTTAAAGAAGGGCGCTGTCCTTTGACGGGAAATAAACCTCGCTAGAGCAAACCATCCGCCCAGGAGGCTTTGTACTTCCTTTATGGTAGTTGAGCCGGATATTTTCAATGGCCTCGATTTTTTCGTGGTTGCGGAAATACCTTAGCAGCCAATGACATAGTCGAGCAACATTCCGCATCGAACACCAAAGGTACACTTCTCCGATTTAATTTTATTCGTGCCCGGTGAGATTGTGAAAGGTCTCGCCAGTCTTTTACATGATCCGGAGCATACTTGTTTTACCACTATATCGTCGACATAAACCTCCGTGTTTTTCCAACAGCCTGGGAAGGTCTCCATTAAGTACCGGAACGCGGCACCAAAGATTGGAGACCAAAGACATGGTCGAGCAGCGTAGTGCCGAAGGTGATAAAGGCGCTCTTCATCTCTGGGAGATGCTTATTTGGTGGTAACCAGAGTAAGCATCTAAAAACTCGAGCGGCATCCGCAAGATCGACTCACCGTCAATACGAGGCGCGGAAATTGTCCTTAGGACAAGCAAATGCTCAGACGGTGATCGACACACATCCTCCACTTGCCGCTTTCTTCTTTATAATGACAGGTATTAACCACTGTGATCAACCTCTGATGAACCCAAGAATGAAAGCGCTTGCTGTCGATCTTTGATGATCCCTCGCTTGAATTCAAAACGACGAAGCTTCCGGCGAACAGCTTTGTCCCCGACAGCCTTTGTGCTCGACATTCCCTTGGGATTCCGGCATGTCGATGGCTCCCAGCGAATACATCCGCATTAGCTTGGAGGAAGGCAATGAGGTCGCTCTATTTGGGGTCCGGGATGGCCCCTGCGGACTGCTCTTGGAAGTATCGTTGTTTAACGGATTCCTTGGTTTCTCCCCGTCAAGGGAGACTTAGGGTGTGCGTGATTTGGTCCGCGGAACTTCAGATCCAAGGCGAAGTCGGTCGACTCAGTAAGGGATCGCTCGTCGCAATCCAAAGGCAGCTTTTGTAGTTGCTCTTGACCGTGATCACGCCTATTAGACCCGGTATTTTCACGCAATGGTAAGCGCAGGGACACGGCCATGAACTTACCAGAGATGGCTCGCCTAAGATTGCGCTGTACGCCGACGGAAGTCGACCACGCCGAAAGTGATCAACTCGTCCTGAAGTTGCTTGGTGTCAAGGTGACAGAAGGACAACCCGCCCTAACGGTTTGATGCCTTCTCCCTAACAATTCAGAAGGGCATTGCGATTCCTTCACCTTGAACGAGGAATTTGCATCTCGGCCCAAGACTTTAGCGTAAAGTAAGTCTAAAGCGCCCGCCGCCTACTAAGACACGGCCAACTTCGCTGTCGATGGCTGGGCGACCACCGGGAGCCACGAGGCTTGGTCATCCCAATGGGCAATCCTCCTTAGAGAAGGAGATGGAGACCTCACCACTTCATCGATTCAGCCGAGGTTTTGCTTTTCGACGCTAGGACCTCCCGAGCAGCCTTCCTTGAGGTCAGCCGAGAGGTGTAAGCCGAGGAGCCCGAAAATGACGGCGATATGGTTCACTGTTCTTGATATTCGCCATCATCTTCCCGATCACCATCGCCGGTTTACGCTATCTACCCAAGATCACCATCAAGGTGGTAGGGCATTGGGCCCTGCCGCTGTAGAAATCTTCGAGCTTTTATGCCCAAGTTCTACAAGGGCGATATCATGCCCGTAGTGTCGTGGAACTTGCAAAATCGGTCGCCGGACCTTTCTTGCCTTGTCCGCCTCCCCCGAGCGTGCTTTTTGCCCTTGTAATTATTGTTGGGCTTCTTCGCCGCTTGGGAGAGGTGCGCGATCCATACCGCGACGGTATTGTTCGTGATCACCTTTGTTCTTCTTCTTCGGGACTTTTGTCACCAGTGACATTGTCGCGCTCTTCTTCTTCTCATCCACACCAGTCAAGGGCGTACCGCCTTTGTCAAACGCTTTTTAGATTGAACGTCATTGCTCAGATAGCGGTCACCGCCTTGAACAGTCGCTGGCGGTCCAGTCTCATTGATCTCGAGATCCCGGGATACGCCGGCGACCCTTCGCTTTTTGAAGGCGCGACAATGATTCATCCGAGATGTTCGGATCGGTTGCGGATCTTAATGAAACGCTTCACGGTTAGTGAGGGTCTCCTGCTCATCCGGATCATCCGTGCAGATCATCCTCCTTGCCCTGACGCACGTAATACCTCCGAAAATTAGCAATCGAAGGCCACAAAGCCGGGTTCCATGAGCCGATGGAACCTCTTGCCGATTGAACACCACGTCCGAGCAGAAGACCCTCATGGACAAGGAGGTAATTAGCCATAACGAGCTCACACCCCCCGCCATGATGGCAGAGTGTAGATGGAAAGGAATTCTCCGGTTCGAGTCCCATTGTACCTCTCCATGTAACCGGCTTGAATTTTGAGGGCCACCGACAGCCCGGCTCGCTCGGAGAAAGCCCCGCAGCCTCAGAGCATATGACCGCCACCTTCCCCGCGTAACCTAGTCTTGAAAAGACGTTGGTCCCGCGGCGCGGAGGAACTCCCGCCGAACGGGATGATTCGTCCGAGAAACTCTCCCGGACAATCCACCACGCCCTTCCTCGTGGTTGCGACGACGCGCCTCACGAGGGGACCGTCTGGTTCATCGCGCGCTTGCCCTCTCGTGGTCGCGGCGACTACGAGGACTTGGCGAAGCGACGGCGACCACGGGTAGCCTCGCCATGGACAAGGATCCTTCGATGGTGACGGGTCACGCGATTGATCGAGCTGTCCGAATCATTCCGTGACAGCTTGGCATACGCTCGAGGAGTTGTTGACTTCTCCTAGAGACTTTAGGCCTCACCCGCCGCTTCTAGGTTAGTCGCACAAGACGCCTGCGCGGGCGTAGATCCGCTTGATTGGTGGATCTAAGGACCGCTTATAGCTTCGAGCCGCTCCCGACTTTTGATCTATGGGTCCCAGATTCTGAACCATCCGCTGCTCGCCCGACCGAGTCCGGTCACGCTGGGAATTGACCCAGCAGAGAAGCTCACCGGAGACTTAGCGCCAAGACGCGAGGTGGGTCGCGACCTGCCGCCATAATCGGCGCGAAACCGCGTTAAGGTTTGATTGATGGAATCGCCGAGGTCGCGGCGACGACGCCTTGCTCGCGAAAGCGCCCGCAGCCTTGCCTTGATGCCGAGCAGAGTTAATCCGCTCGACCGCCAGCGCCATACCGCGGCAGATCCCCGAGGTTCCTACATCGCCATGTTAATGCCGGGGCTATGCGAAGGTATGCTAGACGGTGTCATCGCCTGTTTCCATTGTAGAATCTACCGACATAGCCTTGAATCGATAAATCTAAACCGTCAGAAAGATCATCGCTCAGAGTCGCTGCCGATGACGGAGTGCGATCTCGAGGCTATCTTCGCCATGTAAGCGAGACATCTCGCCGGATGGAAAGCGCCGAGACCGAATCAGATCGATCCGAATCGACAGGATGAGACATCCGCCTCTTCCGAGTCGAGCCTCGTGAAGTATCTCAGACGCGATGGAGTTCGACATGCTCGATCCGCTGTCCCCACGGACGCGCCAAATTGCCGACGGCTGGGATATCGACCCAAGTCAACCAAGGTTCTTCAAAGAGGAGATAGGAGACACGTAACAACCACGTAACAAAGAACTAACAGAGACAGGGTTTTATCCTGTTCAGCCTCTCGAGATAATAGCCCCACGCCCAAATTTCTTATATATCGTAGATGAATACAAGAGGTGGCTCAACGAGACGCAATGTCTCGGCGAGATTATGGTGTATATCAAAAGCTAAAAGCTAGATCAAGTCGAAAACTCAATGCCTGTGTCCCTCTAAACGCCATAGGGGCCCTCATTATATAGTGTCGAGCAAACCGATCTACCGAGGAATATCGTCGAGCTAACCACGAGATCGTGAATCTAACTCAGACATGCCAAATATATCCCGAGGCGATAAGGCATACCCTAGTCTTGGGGATCACGACCTAATCCAACCGGAAACCAACGTCCGGTCTTCACGTAGTCACAGAACTTGTTCGAGTCGGACTCAAACAGAACTTAGGTCGTTACGCACTCGCAAGCGCACATGGTTGCTCGGCAGATGCACATGGGTTCGAGAACCTCCCAGAGCCGGGCCCCGTAGGTCGCTCGATTGGCTGCCGGAGTGGGCTATGGCAATGGGCCGTGATCTAATCCTCGACACGAAGGTAACAGCAAGACAATCCGCCCTAACGGCCTCACCGCTTCCCGACACAATCCCATAAAGGGCATCGCGACTCTTTGAGCTTGAACGAGGAATCTGATTTCGGCCCAAAACTTGGCGAAAGCAAGTTCTAGCGACTCCCACCGCCGATCAAGACACACCAACTCTAGCGCTAGCTAATGGCCTGAGCGACCACCTGGGAGCCGCTTGAGGCTTGGTCATCCCAATGGGCAATCCTCCTTAGATAAGGAGATAGAAACCTCTACACTTCATTGTTTCGGCCGTGGTTTGCCCTTCTCAACGCTAGGACCTCCCGAGCAGCTTTCTTGAGGTCACGAGAGGATAAGTCGAGGGCCACCAAAGATAACGGCTATGTGGTTCACGTGCCCTCGATAGTCATCCTCATCGCTCCGATCACCACCATCGGCTTAGCGCTTGTCCTGCTTCAAGATCACCTTTTTTCAAGTGGTGGGCATTGGGCTCTTGCTATAGAAATCCCTCTAGCTTTGCCGCCTGTGTCCCGCAATGGTGGATATCGTGTCTGCACTCGTGGAATTGACAATATCGCCACTCGGACTTTTTTTGCCTTGATTGTCTCCCTGGATGGGCTTCTTGCCCTTGTAGTTATTGTTGGGCTTCTTCTGCCCATCTTTGAAAGGAGGTGCGCGATCTATACCGACGACGGTGTTGTTCGCATCACCTTTGTTCTTCTTCTTCTGGGACTTCTAATCACCGGGATTGTTGCTGCTCTTCTTCTTCTTCTCATCCACACCAGTCAAGGGCAGCCGCCTTGTCGAACGCCTTCTTGTACTAAACGCTCCGCCGATTGGCATAGTGGTCACCGCCTTGAACAGGTCGCTAGGTCCAGTCTCATTGATCTCGAGGTCCTATAGGAGCCGCCGTCGCAGTTCGTTGTTGAAAGCGCGACAACAGATTCATCCGAGATGTTCGGATCGTGGTTATGGATCTTAATAAACGCTTCACGAAATTACGGAGGGTCTCCTGCTCATCCGGATCATCCGGTGCAGATCATCCTCCTACCCGATGCACGTAATTACCTCGAAATTGGCAATCGAACGCCACAAAGCTGGGTCCCAAGAGCCGATGGAACCTTCTTGTCGATTGAATACCACGTCCGGCAAAGACCTCAAGGACACGGAGGTAATTAGCCATGACTAGCCTGTCACCTCCGGCCGCCATGATGGCTGAGAGTAGATGGAAAGGAACCTCCGGTTCTCCGGGTCCCATTGTACCTCTCCACGTGACTGAAGTTTGAACTTGAAGGCCACCTAACCGCTGAGCTCGTTAGAGAAAGCCTTCCAATCCAAGGCATACGCCCACCACCTTTCCCCGCAGAATATAGTCTTGTAAAGATGTTGGTCCTGCGCCGAAGAAATTTTTTGTTGAACGGGATGACTCGCCAGAGGAATTCTTCCCGACAGCCCTCCTCGTTTTTCCTCGTGGTCGCCACAATGCGCCCTCCCGAGGATCGCTCGGATCATCACGCCGCTGCTCTCGGTGATCGCGGCGACCACGGGACTTGATTTAACGCTGTCGACCACGGGCAGCTTGCTCGCTTACGTGAATCCTTTGACGGTGACGGGACCACGCGACGACGGAGCGTCCGAGCATTCGGCAGCCGATCTACCGAGGAGGTGTTAACTTCGCCTATGGACTTGGCCTTCGCCGCCGTTCTATGAGAAGCAACAATTGCCGCCATACGGCGCGAGATCGGCCGGTTGGGATCTCAGCACCATTGCTATCGTCAAGTCGCTCCCGACTCGATCTAGGGGTCCCGGATCCCGATGCCCGCTGTTGCTTAATCGAGTCCGACACGGGGATTCAACAACAGTGAAACTTCGTCGGAGATTTGGCGAGGCGGAGGCGGATCGCGACGTTGTCGCTGTAATCGATCGCGGATCCCGCCAAGGTCTAATTGATGAAAGGCCTCAGCCGCGCTAACAACATCTTGTTCGCGAAAGAACCAGCGCGCCCCATCTTGATGCCGAGCGAATTGACCGCCCATCTTGTCGGCCGCCGCCCGCAAGAGATCCCTCAAGTCCCCGCCACCATGTTGACGCCCACGCCGCGGTGTTGGCTCGCTAGAACCGGCCATCACTATGTCACCACGAGGAATCGACCGACATAGCCTTGGAATCCGAGAGATCTAAGCCATCGAAAGATCGCTTGCCCGTAATCATCGTCAATGACGGGAGATTGGTCTAAGACCATCTCCAGAGCGTAACCGGAGAGCTCTGTCTCAGATCTGAAAGGTGACCGAGATCGAAATGATCGATCCGATCTGACAGGCGACGTGACATCCTGTCCTTCTGAGTCGTACCCTTCAGGAAGATTTTCCTGGTCGCCGAAAGAGTTCGACATGCTCGAACAGACTTGATCTATGGTCCCCACGGTCGGCGCCAACTGTCGACGGTTGGGATATCGGTCCCAAGTCAACTAAGGTTCTTGAGAAAAGGAAGGCAAGACCCGAGGCAAGGCAACAAAGAATCAACGAAAGCAAATGGAGACATGGGTTTTTATCCTCGGTTCGGCCTCCGGGAGATAGTAAGCTCACGCCCAGCTTTTCTTTATATCAAAGAGGATTACAAGAGGGAACTCGACGAGATAGACAGGTCTCGGAGAGATTATGTGTTACAAGAAGCAATACGCTGATGATGCGCTTAAGTCTCAATCTTCCGCCGTAAGATCGTTTGATTGGTCCTAACGCCGTAGGGGCCTGTTATATAGTGTTGAACAACCGACCTACAAGGGATAATCGGGGCCGACTACAGTCCGTGAACAACTCGACATGCCAAATACATCCCGAGGTAGATAAGGTATACCCATTTGGGGATCACGACGCCGCTTCCAATCCGGGAAATCACGCCCCGGTTCACGTGAGTCAGCGTAACTCTTGTTCGAGTCGGACTCAAACACAATCACGACGGTTGAGATAACGATTTCAAGTCGCTAAGGTTCTTAGAAGTGAGATGGGAGACACGAACAACCACTAACAAAGAACGAACAGGAGACAGGTGTCGGGATTAAATTACGCCCATTGCCATGGCCCACTCCTCGACGGCCCAATAACAACCTACTGTGGCCCACCGAAGGTTCTATCAGGCCCATGTGCATCCCGCCAATTTCCTAGCGGCACCGGCGAACGGCCTAGGATTCGTGTTTGAGTCCGACTCAATGTAGTTCTCGACGGCCACGGAAGACCCGGACGCGATTTCCGGATTGGAACAAGACGTCGGATCCCCAAGACTAGGAGTATGCCTTATCTACTCGGATATATTTGGCATGTACCGAGTTCGTATGACTCATAGTTAGCCCGCCCGATATTCCCCAGAGGTCGGTTTGCTCAAAGACTATATAAACAAGGCCCCTACGCCGTAGAGGGGACCCTCGCACTTGATCTTCGCATTGTCGCTACCAGACACAATAATCTCGCCGAGACTTGTTCGCCCTCCGAGCCACCTCTTGTATTCATCTCTCGATATATAAGAAAGGCTAGACGAGGGCTATTATCTCCCGAGAGGCCCGAACCGTGATAAAACCCCGCCTCCTTTCGTTGTTCGTGGTTGTTCCGCGGTCTCCTATCTCAATCTTAAAGAACCTTAGCGACTTGAGATCGAGATTCAACCGGCCGACCGGCGCCTCTGCGGGGACACGCAGACGAAAGCATGTCAACTCTATCAGCGATCAGAGATTCTCCCCGAGGACTACGACTCGGCGGGCAGGATGTCTCTTCCCCGCCAGATCGGATCGATCTTCGATCTTGATCGCCTTCGATCTGGTTCCCACCCGCTCGATCGATCTCCTCGCGGCGCCGCCGGGCGCGTCGTCCCCGCGACGCAGCTCCTTGCTCGGGCCGGATTCTTCGCCAGGCGTTTCGCCCGGCGCTGGTTCGTCCCCGCGACGAGCCGTGCTCGGGCGGATCTTCCACGGCGCCTTCCTGGCGCGGCTCGTCCCGCGACGAAGCCTGCTTGGGGATCGGATCAAAACTCCTTCCGGATCCCGGGCTGTTCGCCGGCAAAGGATGACGGGAGAGTCGACTCAGCTGGAACATCGATCACCAGAAGTTCTCGGTAGGTCCTTCGCTTCTAGCTTGCTTTTCTCAAATTTCGCTACTTTAGTTCGTCCAAGTCTCTGGCCGCCATGTAAAGTTCAACCCATTGAGCGGTGAATGCTCATGCCCCTGTCCTCCTCACCACTTGTCTTCTCGCACTACTCTTTTCTCTCGGTAACACTTGATGGCTGTCCGGGTTCATAACTCTTGGCTCCGCAATCTTAAGGGTTTTCCCCGCTCAGATCCGGTTTCAACAAGTTCCTAAACCGAGTTGGTAACACGGCATCCTCCTCTAAGCTCCCTCCCGAAGCCTCCGCGCAGAGGCACTTACTGCTCACGGACAACCACTTGGCAAAGCTCGCCTCAGAAGCCTCCGCCGGCAGAGGCACTTTCCTTGTTCGTTACCTTCGAATCGCCAACTTACGTTAATGAGCGCTTCCTCGAACGAGTCGATCAGATACGAAAGTGTCGCTTAATCCTCCGACGCGTTTGAAGTCGCAAGCTCAGTTTCATGCATCGTCTGCACGGGGCTAGGGCGCCGCCTCTCTTGTGCACTGCTCGAAGTTCGCAAACTCAGTCCTCGAGCACGCAAACGGGCCGGAGTTAGGCTGCTGCCTCTACCGTTTTCTTAAAACTTTCAGCGCTTTTCGCCCGCTTCTTGGTTTCGCTCGCCCTGTCTTTTGCCGCTTTTTTTTGGTGTCTGCTCGGTCGATTTCGCCGATTCACGCCGCTGGCGGTCTTGGGTCGCTCGCCAGCTCCACGGAGGACCCGCTTTCCGGCGCTTGGGACTTGAGCTGAATTTCGCAACCCCGCACGCTTTTCGTTTTCCAGCCTTTCCTTACGCTGGTTTTCCAAAACCTCGTGGTCTTTCGCCCCGAGCGCACCCGCTGCATTTAGCATGTCTTTTTATCCGGCGACGACCTATATGGCTCCTAACCAAGCGTGCACCACCGAGGGAGTTTCGCCAATCGTAGTCGATTCTCATCGCAACGGGCATGCCCACCGTAGTCGATTCTCATCGCAACGGCACTCGGCGCTGGTTCCACACCCGAGGCGACACTAACGCTAGACGGGTCCATGCCCGGATAAGATTTCGCCCGACGCTTTTGTCGCCGGCTAAGGCCCCGATCGCTTTCCCTCGTTAGCGGTCTTAGCTACAAGGGTTGACTTTGCCCGCCACATCTATTTTATCCATGCTACGCCCTTCCGCACGGTAATCCAGAGTAATGCACCACCAACGAGTCCTCGCCCACCGTAGTCGATTCTCATCGCAACGGGCACTTGGCCGGTTCCGCGATTCGCCGAGGTGACACTAACGCTTATCAAGGGACGAACAAAAATTATGTCTTGTGCGGTAGGTCGCCTTTTGTTTTCTAAAACTCTTTGCTCTTCTTAGAGCCTTTTTGCTCTTTTTTCCCCTTGCGCCGCTTTCTTGTTTGTCTTATGCAGGAATACAGGAACGGGAACATCGACTGGTGATGGTCGGCGAGGTTCCGTTCCCACCAAAGCCGGGCCCAATTTT
>JAYEVB010000361.1:0-17577 GCA_036346415.1 Raddia guianensis | reverse complement strand
TGCATCTTGTAACGCCAGAGGCCAATAATAACCCATGCGAAACGCTTTGTCGATCGTAGTCCTCAAGGAGGCGTGGTTGCTACATGCACCCTCGTATGTCCCTAAGAAGGAACACACCTCTCATACGAGATGCACTTGGAGAGAACTCCCAAGCACCTTGGCGTAAAGGATGCCGCCCATAAGCTTGTATGGACTAGCACGCCTTATAAGCCGGAACGCCTGCTTCGCCGGGCAGTGGTCCCATCTCGCAAGGTACCGGACAAATGGCATTGTCCAAATTCAAGTGTACTTTACTTCAATGACGGAGACAAAGACCACTGCCTTCGCTGTTCTCGCCCGAGACGGATAGAGGCTTGTAAAGGTGTCGACGAGCACTCACGGAAAGGTGTTCGCGGAGGATCCAAACTTGACACCTGGTCGGCCAAGAAGTCCTTCCGGCACGAAGAGCACCTCGAAAATCGAAAGTGCCGCCCAACTTCCTCACTTCAACCAGTATCGCGCCATTGAGTCATCGCAGATCGATACTTCTTTGTTTACCCGTTGATGACCAACAGAATCTCCCTTCGCAGCTAGCCGTTGGACGCCGAGCCCATTGCCATGGCCCACTCGACGCCCAATCGAATCCTCCTGGAAGGTTCTGCTGTGCCCATGTGCGGCCCCGCCAACAGCTCGGCCGGCACGGCGCGTAATGGCTTAGGATTCGTGTTTGAGTCCCACTCAACAAAAGTTCTCGCACTGCCACGTGAAGATCTTGACGGGTTTCACGGATTGGAGCAGACGCCGTGATCCCTAAGAATTGAGTATAACTTATCTACCTCGCGATGTATTTATATGTATACGAAGTTCGTTATTTATCTCGTAGTTAGCCCTACCCGATTATCCCCAGAGGGTCGGGTTGTTCAACACTATTTAAGCAAGGCTCCTACGGCGGTAGTGGGGCCAAGATCGAGACTTAGCGCATCATCACTATTGTTTCCTCAGACACTCCATAATCTCGCCGAGACCTGCTCGCCTTCATCGAAGCTTCCACCTTGTAATCCTCTTTGATATAAAGAAAGGTTGGACGAGGGCTATTATCTCCTCTCGAGAGGCTCGAACCGTGATAAAAACCCTTGTCTCCCTCGTTGTTTGTTGATTGCTGTTCGCTGTTCTCGCAGGTCTTCTATCTCCTTTCTCAAGAACCTTAGTTGACTTGGTCCAATATCCCAACCGCCAAATTGGCGCCAACCGCGGGGGATGAGATCAAGCCTGCTCGAGCATGTCTAACTCTGCTCAATGACCGTAAAATCTTCCCCAAGGGTATGATTCAGAGGATAGGATGTCACTTCGTCGTCAGATCGGATCGATCTTTTCAATCTCGATCACCTTCCAGATTTGAGACAGAGCTCTCCGGCTACGCTCCGGAGATGGTATTAGATCAAGCTTCCGTCATTGACGATGATTACGGAACCGACAATCTTTACGCTGGTTTAGATCTTTCGGATTCCAAGGCTATGTCGGTCGATTCTTCCTGTGACGGCACAGTGATGACACCATCTAGCGTGCCAACACACGGCCGTCGCAGCGTCAACATGGCCGGCGCGGAAACTTCAGAGGATCCTGCACGGGCCGCGGCGGCCGACGAGATCAGGCAGTCCAATTCTGCTTGGCATCAAGATGTGGCCGCGCTAGCTGCTCGCGAATAAGATGTTGTTCGCCGTAGTCTGGACGCCTCCATTAATCAGACCTTGGCGCAGATCCCCGATCAGCACAAGCGACAACATCGCGACCCGCCATGAGCCCACGCTTAGTCCCCAAACAGGTTTCATTGCTCGTTGAATCTCGCGGATCGTGACCGTTGACAAACGCGAAGCTTCAGGATCCTCGACTCTAGATCGTAGTCGGAACGACCTGTGCCATGGCAACGGTGTCAGATCCACCAACCAGCCGATCTCGCCAAGATGGGCGACAAGTTGCTTCTCACCTAGAACGATTGGTCAAGGTCTCAAGTCCATAGGCGGTTAACACCTCCTCCAGCAATGCGAATCACCGCCTTAATGGCCTTGATAATTCCGACGATCACGCGGCCTCTGGCCACCTAAAGGATTACCGCCCACGAGCAAGCCGCTCAAGGTCGATAACGTCGCTAAGTCCCCGTGGATCACCGCGATCACAGGTCAAGCGAGCACGCGACGATCACGGACGATCCCTCACGAGGAGCGACAGGGCGACTATGAGGAAGGAACGCGGAGGATCGGCCCCGAGAGAATTTCTCCAAGCGTAGTCATCTCTGCTCAACAAGAATTCTCCGCTGCATCAGACCAACGCCTTTACAAGACTAGGTTCTGCAGAGAAAGTGGCCGCCAGTGATGCCTTGGGTTGTAAGGTTTTCTCCGACGAGCCCGAGCCGTCAGTGGCCTTCTAAGTTCAAACTCGTCACGCGAGAGGTACAATGGGACCCGTAACCTGAGAAGTTCTTTTTTCCATCTACGCCATCGCCATCATGGCAACCGGGGTGATGAGCTAGTTATGGCTAATTACCTCCCGATCGTCTCCTTGAGGGCGCCGCCGGACGTGGCTATTCAATCAGCAGGAAGGTTCCATCCACTCTGGGATCCGCCAGACTAATGGCATGTTCTTCGCTAACCACGCTAATCACACTTCGCTGATTTTTCTATCTTGTTAGCCGATCAGCTCGAGCTCGCTTGATTCGAAGGCTTGACGCGCGAGGAGCGACACGCAGAGATTACCTGTGTTCGACCCCCGCGGGTAATAGTCCTACTCCCCGCCGAAGTCTTAGCTCTTTTTCGTGGTTGTGGTTGTGTGGAATGTGATTACAAATGTTTCAACCCCCTCCTCGCTTCTCTCTCCCCTTTATACAAGCCTCCAACTCGGCGGAGAGAGCCGAGGGGTAGGCAAGACAAGATTTCAAGATAATCGATAAGACGTGAGGGACGGAAAGGAGAGACGAAAATATGTCGCCATCGCGCCGAGAGGCGCCACCACGCAAACTCCGCAAGTGGCCTTCCGACTTCTGCGAACACGCCGTGAGAGAACGAGTGGGACCCAGCTTGCTCTCCCGACACGGGCGGCCATCCCGATGACGGCGAACTCTCTCCCTGCCAGTCATTTCCACAGAGCCACAAAGGATAGCTTGATCGACCGCAGAGGTCATCGTGGCGGTAATCATTTCTTCTTCTGCTCCATCTCGCTGCAACGCCGCATTGAACGTGCTCGCCCTCCGCAGGCAGGAGAGCTTCGCACGGAAGACTCCCCTTGGGACGCTTCCTGTAGCACGGGCCCCACCTGACAGAGAGGAGGCCTCTCGTGCTCGCACGGCTAGGATTCTTCATACCTCGGTATTTATTGTACCGACAAGAGTCCCCGGTCCACCATGATACGCGAACCGTCATACCGACATTCCGCTGCTTTCGGTGGGAGATTTAATCGTGGGGCCCACTTCGTGGGCGGCAAGATCGATTCTCCAATAAGCACGCATCTTCCTTGGGGAACCGCATCGCTGCTGGAAACCGGCTGCTGGGGCAATGATGGCACCGCTGCGGCGCGGAAAGCGGACGGAATTCAAACCGTTGGCCGCGCTTTTGCCTATAATATTTCGCCCTTGGCGCCGTGATTTAATCCTTCCGCTACCAAAGTGCTTTGAGCGCCAAAGTGTTTTGAGTCGCCACCGCTTCCTTTGCCATTGCTACCAAGTTTTTCGCCTTTAGTTTTGCCACCGCATTTCCGCCACCTTCCAATGGTCCTTTGCGCAGCCGGGTCGCTGGGATGCCACGCCGCCGCCATTGCTCGATGCGCTTTTGCACGCCCGCTGTCGACGAGGAGACGGTTGCGCGCTCACGACCGGTGCCGCCATCACGCTCGCTTCGCTCACGCCGCACCATGGCGCCAAGTCCTCGCGACGGGAGATCATCACTTCACTGGCGGTGTCAAGGGGCTCGGCCCCGCCGCATTCGAAGTTCTTCCTGGGTGCTCGCTTTACGAGATTCGTGAAGCGCACTTTCCTCTAACTCCATCGCGGACGCCGCCATCTTCGCCACCTCTCGCGAATGTTCGCTGGCGCTAAGCTCCCGCTGGACGCCGCTTTCACGCCGCATGTTAGCTCAAGGCCGAAGGGCGGTTGAAGTCGCATTTCACGCCATGACGCCGCCATCATCCTGGGCCGACTAAGTACAACTGAAGGATCGGGCGCGACATTGGTCAGACGAGAAGATTCCAAAAGGCGCGACGATTTGTCCTTCCCGAGGGTCCCGTGGAATCTCGCCAGGGGTTCTCAAATGACGACTCGGGCGGAGATGGAGACGATGTCGGGCAGCCATTGCCGAAAGCTCCGCCAAGAATGGGATCACCGAACCCATGTGGCAGTGGATTTTGCAAGGCCACCTCCGCCTTCAGATGAGGGCGCTGCCTCACCGGGCAAGATTACGGCGACGAAGATGGAACCGATTGTTCTCCGGAGGTGAGTACTTTTGCATTCTTTTGGGTCTTCTGACTTCGCGGAACGTCTTTTTCTTTTCTTTCGATTCCTTGCCAACTTGCGGCTTTTTTTTTCTTGCGCCAACACTGAACGTGTTTGATGAGGTGCTCCAAGGGCTAGCGGACTTCGTCGTGCCGCCACCGGGCGACATCCTTCGCTCATGAGCATCCTCCCCTCTCGCGATCGACCACGGGAGCGCAACCTGCACTCTGCGGCACCGCCTCCCATGGAGGTTTCGGTCTCATGTCCGTGGCCCAGGACCTCAGAACCGCGATCCTCCGCTAACGACAAATGAGGCCTCAAGGCCGCCTCGTTGTCGTGGTGGCCGACCGACCAAGGCCTTGGGAAGCGCCTCGCCCATCCTCTCCCAAGACGATGATGACGAGGAGGAGAGACGAGCCCAAAGAGGGCTCGCCTTTAGAGTCCCGAGCCGCTCGCCTTCCGTCCCCTCCAAATGGGCCCCGCTGCTGGGTTGCCATTCCCGCCGACGAGCTGCTGGGCGACTTTTCCGCGGACCGACGCCTCGCACTCGCTTTCTTTCACGGCCGGCCCCTGGTCGGGGTTGTTTAACTACGCCGCCATGGTGGTTCCACCGCCTCCTCCTTCCTAACGGAGGAGGAGCGGCGGCACTCGCTTCACGACTGCGGCCCGACGCTCTCTCTCTTCCTTCGCTGGGGCTGCCGTAGCTTTCTCAAGCTCATGTACATTTCGTGATTAGGGTTAGTATGCCGACGTTTTTCAGATACCTGAACCCTTTGGTTTTTCTTCACGGTATAGAGCGGATGCCGGGCTTGTGCTCGCCGCGCTGTCTGTCACTTCAAATTTTGTCCGCGCCCCTTCGACGGAGACGACTCTCCACGCGGAGGGTGCGCCGGCAAGCTCGGGCCGAGGATCTTCGCACCGCCGCAACCGCACCGACGCTTATCTTCGCCATCGCCACCGATGTCGGCGCCTCGAAGCGCCGCGCTACTACCACACTTACGGGCGGAAGCGCCGGTGACTTGCGCGGACCTCGACCGATATCATGAGGGAAACAAAGGACTCGCGAGGCTGCGGTACAAGTCACCGCCGCCGCCACCAAAGACGCTGCAGATTCGCGCGCGACTCAACGCCTGTGTCCTTGCCGACATGTCATGGACCGCCATCATGATTTCCGGACGTCCGTACCCACCGGGTTACCTCAGACGCTCATTGAGGAGACGGCCGCAATATGTCGGCGTAGGGCGCGCCGCCGAGGCCCTCGCGCGACGGGCCGTGATGATGCCGACGCTGGCGATCAAGATGGTCGCCACGATGCTTTTTGAAGCAGACGGTTCGCCTTGGGCAACCGTTTTGCCCAAAACACCGCTGCTCGACTCGACGCCCACCGGGAACTTCGCTTAGCCGACCCGGCGAATAATTCGGTCGAGGTCGCCGCCACCACAGATCCATGATGGGCGGCGCCGCTCGCAGTAAGACGATGACGACGCAGGAGTAGCCGAACTCCTTGTTTGTTTCGGTTTGTATATAGAACCCGTCAACGCAAACTTTTGCTTTTTTTGCCACAAGTCTCGATTAAACTTTACGCTGATTTTCGCCGCGAAAAGAAGAAACTAGGCAATGCATCGCCAAAAGCTTTAGATGTAATCGCTCACTGAAGTGAGCGCTTTTTCTTAGGCATCCGTTACTTCAACCCTACGGCCTCTTAGCTAACCGACTTAAACGCTATGCGGGCGAGCACTTAGCTTCCGTGCGGGTCTAGACACCGGTGCCGCTGCTGGCTTAGGGCTCAGATCGAGCAGCGACCAGCAGAACTCGCCTTCCGTCTCTGCCGCC
Organism: Raddia guianensis; assembly: GCA_036346415.1. Taxonomy (NCBI): domain Eukaryota; kingdom Viridiplantae; phylum Streptophyta; class Magnoliopsida; order Poales; family Poaceae; genus Raddia; species Raddia guianensis. The sequence continues at coordinate 11,288 of JAYEVB010000361.1, read as the reverse complement.
CAAATAAGAAGTTTTAAGCTGTCGCTTTGCAACTAAGGGCCATCACCTTAAGTACTTCTCGCTACCAAATTTTCAACATAATGTTTTCTAATGACTTTTGAGGCAAAAAACAGATGCTCACAGAGAGACATAACTTATCTTTATATTGCAGATCGCTTTGTACATCGTGAGTCCCCGAGGCGAGTGGAGAAGGAGGAAGACATCGCCGCCGGCTCCAAAGGAAGGCTAAAAAGCTCCTCGAACAGCTACCTACGGGTAGAACCTCCTCACCGCCGACGCTCCAAGTGTTCACTAACTCGCGACCATCCTCGAAGCTTAGCCCGACCGAGCTCGGGCGGATATCGAGACCACCTTGAAGGGACCTCCCACGGGAGACAATTTTATTGCGGCTCGCTTATGCTCGACTCACAAGAAGACGAGGTCGCCCACGCCAGTTGTTCTCTCGCACACCCTTCCGCTTGATAACGGCGCAGAGCCTGTTGATATCTGGCGGTCCGGATCGCCGCTCTATCTCTGATATCCTCCAGGAGATTTACTTCATCCTGACGCCGGTCAGGGTCTCCATCTTCGCTGAACGCCGCCACCCTTGGGGACCCAAAGGTGAGCTCCGACGGGAGCACCGCTTCAGAGCCATACACCAGAAGAAAGGGTCTCGCCGTGGCTCATGGGAGTTATCCGCAGCCCACAACACAAAGGGAACTTCTTCCGCCTAACGCTACACGCTTCTCCGCACGGTCGAACGCCCTTGTCTTGAGTCCTTTGAGTACTTCCGCTTGCCCGCCTCCACTTGCCCATTGCTCTTCGGATGTGCGATGAGGCGGTTACGCCTTGGTGCCCACTTCGCACCAATCTTGAAAATCGGCACTTTTGAACTGAAAGGCCGTTGTCGGTGATGATCCCGCCGCGACGCCAAACCGACGTAAGATGCTTTTTCATGAACTTTTATGGTCACGTAGCGGACGTGATCGCCGGACTGCCGAGACCTCAACCCATTTGGTAAACTTGTCGACGGTGATTTAACAGATGCGTAGCCCTTTGGTCGCCTGCGGAACGGGCCTAGATGTCCAAATTTCTGCATCGCGAATCCACTAGGAGAGCGGAATGGTCCGCAGCCGGGCCGGGCCGGTTTCGGTGGATCTCGCTTAGCATAAATTGGCACGCTCAGATCTCCTCACCACCAAGGCATCCCGAGGGCGAGGGCCAATAGAAACCATGGCGGAAGACCTTCCACCAACGCCCGCCCCTCGAGTAGCTCCCGCGACATGCCTCCATGGATCTCGAGAGGATCTCGCCTCGCTTCCCGAAAGGACGACTTCGAAGAACTCCGCTATGCTCGGGCGATATAGGTCCCCACCTACCGGGCGTAGCGCTGACCTTGCGCTGCTATCTTCTCACCGACGCACATCGTCGGGACCACTCCATCCCGCAGTAGGCTAGGCTAGGATCCATCCACCGACCTTCCCAAGAGTGTGTCGACGCCAGATGGTCGCCGACGACGCATCTCCCGGCCCGGCATTTCAGATCAACCGCCGACAGCTTCTTCCGATCCTCCTCCGACCGGGAGCCATTGGGACATCGACGCCTCCTCCGACGGGAGTCGATCGAGCATCATGCCGCCCCCACTGTAATCGAGGTCACATGCACGGCCGCCATGTGAGTCTTTCTTTAAAACCCCACCGAACGGGTGCCCTTGACGAGGCAATTTGGAACAATTCATCCGCCATGAAGTTGTCACGGCGAGGACGGCACGGCCCAAACCTCGAATGTCAGCTTCCAAACGGCGCACTCCGCTGTAGGCCGCCATGGTGGATCCAATGTGAATTTCTTTCTCGCCCGTTGATGACCGTGAGAGAGTCGCTTTTGACTTGCAAATACTGGATGCCCAGTGGTCGGCCCACCCCGAGCCCGGACGAGTAGCCCTTCAGATTCGCAGCAGTTGTTGGTAGCGTGGAACTCAAAGACTACCAGTGCCAAACAATGTCGCCGTGGAGACACCAGAACGACGCTGCCCCAAATTTCTCCAAATTTGAACGAACGGTCAAGAAGAGGGTCCACGGCGAGGGTGCTGGAGTGACTTCAATCTTCGCCGCCACCGAGTCCATTCACGACTTAACTCCGCCAGTGGTTCCGCCTTTGATGGCCGTCCGGGAGCAAACTTGAGATCGAACTCCGCCACCCATGGCCCACTTGGCAATGCGTCTGCCGTCATGGGTTGAAGAGGATCTCCGCAAGGGATACTTGGTCAAGATGGATTTCTCCCCCTCGAAGTAGTGACGTTAGTTTTTCGGATGCCGTTAGCACGCATACAATATTTTCTCGTGCTGCAATACCTTTGTTTCGGCCGGGAGGACTTTGCCGATATAGTAGACCGGGCGCCGAACTCCTTCTCTCCGCAAGACCAACACCACGCCGACCACCTCCGGGTTCGCCATGACATAGAGGATTAGCGGCTCGCCCGGATCGGGGCGACAAGACGGGTGGAGAAGTGAGGTACTTCTTCAAGCCATCAAACGCCTCTTGCGCCCGCATGTCCACTCGAATCGATTGGTCTTCTTCAGAGCTTGAACAGGGGAGACTTATCCCCAGCGAAGCTATGAAGTGGACTGGATGTCATGCCCCACTAAGCACCGTGATCCGCCAAGTCGCTGTGGGCTTCATGTTCTCGATCAAGGCGATCTTGTCGGTTCGCCTAATCCTCCGGGAGACAAGGAAACCCAGCAGCCTGTCGTCTCATTTAAACGGGCGAATACACACTTCTCCGGGTTGAGCTTAATGCAAGATTTCTCGTGTTGGCGTTTTTCCAGTCGCCGATCAACTCCTCCGCTTTCTTGGATTTTACTACCGTGTCGCCGACGACACCTCCAAGTTTCGCCCGATCCGGGGCGGAGCGGCGTGCATGGCTCTTCGATAGGTTGGGTCAGATTCTTCACCCAAACGCCATCCTCAGGGAGCAAGAGACGCCCATGGGCGCCACAAAGGCTGTCTTTGTTCGCCTTTCTTCGCCATGCTAACTGTGGTATCCAGAGTACGATCCGTAAGCACACCGCCGCACTCGCCGGGAGTCGACGATGAGGTCAATGCGGGCAGCTGGTACGGATCCTTCGCACGCCTCGCTGAGGTCGGTAAAGTCGACGCACATCCTCCACCGCCTGCTGATTTCTTTGACGAGGACGGGTTCATGAGCCACCGAGACGGGCGACGCCTCGACGACTTCCCGCCTAAGAACTTGTCCACCTCCCGGGCGGATAACGGCTCGCGCCTCACCGATCGCTTCCGACCTTTTGCAAGACCGGCCACACGGGGAACGCTGCTAACTTATGCTCAATCACCATATGCCTATTCCTGTCCACCGGGCTATCTACTTGATATAAATCAAGTATCACAAATTAATATGTTAGCCTAAGATCCCACACATGCATCTTATACATTAGGATCAAACTATTCACATATGTCTGCATAGAATCAAATTCTACCAGGTGATGTGAACTTATAACAATTTATAAAAGGCACATAAATAATTCGTGTGGTGGAAACAATTTTCCATGGTGAATCATATTCACAATTTTGGTGCATGAAAATTCCAATGACTAACCATATTAACTCCGCCCCCACCAATCAAATTGACCCATTGAATATTCCATTAAGCACGCCACTTACTAACCGATTAGCAAGTAGAGTTTGAAGCATGAATCATATTCACCAATTTAACCTTGCAATTGATTGAATTAATACAATACCGACTACTAATTAGCCCTTGCTTGGTGGTCTAGAAAATTATCGGCCATGAATCAAATATTCATGAAGTCACATCTTCATCTAGCATATGGCGCAGATGTATAAATTTTCCTTAGCCATATGCAAATATATAGTAGGACCCATCAGAGCATATTACCAAGTGTTGTAAATGCTATAAAGCAATGAAATCAAATTTCAATCGCTCTTAATAGCACATTACACAACCTTCTTAGAATCAGGACGCAAATATGCACACAATCAATATTGGTCATAATTATCATAAAATTCCATCGAGTTAATCATATTAACTGAACGAAAAATTCAGCCCTAACCCAAATCCGAACCGTAATCATTAGCCATGAATCCTATTGAGGGCCAATCCTCACTTAGTTCAACGCAGCTAATCAGATTAGCTTTGCTTCATCTAGTCGTTGGCAGCTAGCTCAACATTCATGCAGGTCTATGCATACATTCATGCGTTGGCCGACATTAACAATGTCCACGAGAACTTTTCTCACAGGCAAACAAAGTTACAGCCATCCATGAGCCATGAACACATGCCAGCACACGTGCATCAATATGCACCCATACCGGCAGTAACGATGCACACAAGGTTCCAATTAGTCTCATTAATCAAACTAAATGCCACGGTTAAGCAAATCATATTCACTAAGGGCCGATCATGCTAGAGACAAGCTAGACCCATGCACGTTAACCCCATGGCACATACGCATTCGACAATCCATAACGTGCAGCCTGGAAGCAGATGGCGGTTCAGCATGCACATAGGTCAGACCTTGTAGCGAGTAGCGCGCGACCACGGTGATCTAATCACCTCAATCTACAGAACTTAATCAACCAGGACTTGCTGATCACATCAACCCTGTCGATCTCATGCCATGAAGTTAATCTAGTTGACCTAGCACACGCGCATTAGATTAATCCCATTAATCTAACAGACACGCCAAGGTTGATCACATCAACCTAAACCGATCCAATCGGTGCTTTAGCCAAACCAAAATAATCTCTCGATTGAAATAGTAATTACCAATTGATCAAATCAATTAGTTCTACAGATTCATCTTGAAAATTCACAGCACGCTCGAGTTCAATCAAACCCCAACCGATTCCAATCGCTATTAGGAAAACAGTAGTAGATCGATTCAGTACACGATATCACATATGCATCGATCTAGATCAAGACCTAAACAGATGGCTCTGATACCACCGGCGGAAAACGCTACGCTACGCTAGCATAGAATCAAAATTCTACCGCCGAGACCCAGGACCCCCGCAAGTAATTGACCACAGATCGAAGTTACCTTTACAACGCCAGCAGCAGCGAAGACGAGTCGATGAAGCCGGTTCAATCGACCGCCAGTAGTGGTATGAAAGTAGTCGCTCACGGCGATCCCATCGCTTCCTCCTCGCTGGTCAGCAGCCATCCACAAGGTGCACCGTGGTCGATCCCCATGGCACAGCCGCCGTCGGCGAGGTTCACGAGCTCGCCGAGATTCGCGATCTCCCCACGCAGCCTGTCTTCAAACGGACGCCTCGTCTGGAGTCCGCTGACGATCTTGTACACTACGGACAAGCCTCGACGAGAGCTTTCCAACGATCCAGCCGCATCACGAAATTCCTTCTGGATCAGTGGGAATTCACGAAACAAGGACACGACCAGATTCTAGACGCGAGCAGATCGCGGCTGCCTTCTCCGGTTCGCCTTATGTTGATCAAGCCAGCTCCCAAGTGTTGCGCGCTACAGGAATTCACACATCCGTGATTGAATTCACCCACGGGCGCAAGGCATAGCGCCGTCGCAGGCGAGGGAGAGAGGTGACGATTATGGTTTGGTGGAGAGGGAAACCCACTTCGTGGTGTTTTCAAGCCTCTCCACCGCCTCCTTTATATAGTCCCACCGGGCCCTCTACATTAGAGGTTCTAACTCCGTCCATGTCCCATGTCTCACATGGTCCATGTAGCCCACGCCATACGTGGTCCCACATATCATTGAGCTCACATCCGATATGGCCTATGATTGTCAATCGCATATAATTCCTTCAGCTGCCTTAGCAAACACGCTCTGCTAGATCGGAGGAAGGAGAAGAGCGCGCTCCTATTTGGCGCCGAGAGAAGCGCCAATCAACGGTCTCGCTGGTCTCGACTCGCCAGGAGACTGTTTTAATCCCTGACGAGCCGGGAAGCACGGACCTTCACGGAGAAGCTCCTATGGTCGAGGCTTCACTGGCGCCGACGCTTCGCTTAAGGCGAGCGCCCTTGTCGCAGCGGAGCGCCCCGGCGGTCCACCACGACGATGGGGCCGGTAGGCTCGGGATCTTGACCACCATGAAAGCATAGTGGCAGTCGCCATGAACTTGGTCACACGCCACTCCAAGATGGCATTGTACGGAGGTCGGTCCGCCACCAACTCGAGCATCTCCGCGGAAGTTGTCGGCGCCCGAAGTCACCGGAGGTCGACGCGTCCGAGAGGGACGAACTCAGCCTCGGGCGCGATGTCAAGAAAGGAACGCCGCCGAGCTCCCGCCTCGGATCTGGAAGTGCTTTGGCGACTCGGGCGATGTGAGGTTGATGGAACTTCCTCCGCAACCAAAGACTACCGAAGCTTGACGCTTGGACCGCGGCGAACCACGATCGAGATGCCCCGGCGGGCGATGTCGGGGGGTGATCGGCCCGACCGAATGTGATCGATCGCCCAACCACACCAAACGCTTAGCGGACTCCCACGCCGCACGGCGGCAAGACACCTCCTCATCGCACGCTTTAAAATCGGCGTGGACGGATAGGGTGGCCGATCCGCTGCCGGATGACGGCGATTTGGCCCGCCGCCGAAAGCTGCCGCCGGTTTTGCCCTTGCCGCCACCGGATGCTTGCCGCCGCCAGACTCGCCGTCCACTATCTTGCCGACGACCGCAATCCGCCAAGTCGGGAGTTGTAGCGTGGATCGGACAATACGCCCTCCCATCCCACTCGCCGGCGACATTTCACCTTCGCCGTGGTCGTGGCGGTCGCCACGCCACCACCACGGGACCGCTTTACAGCCCGCCGCGACCACCTTCTTTTCTTCCGCTTCGCCACCCTTGTCAAGCTGCCGCCACCGCCGCTATCGTTGCCTGTTGCCGCCATTGGGCGGCCAGACTCGCCTGTCTCGCCGCTTTGCGCTTATTCTTGTCCTTCCGCCAGATTCTTAGATGTCCCGCTTCGTGCTCTCAGCTGCCTCGCCTTCCTACGGGCGAAACGAGCATCGGCCTGTAGGGCGACTTATGGGCCAGGTGAAGAGCTCCTCCGTTTCTTGATCTTGCGTGGCCATCTTCTCTTGACCTTGGGGTCTCTAAGCGCCCTCAAGGCCGTGGACAACGGGCGCCGATGGAGATGTCGAATGGTGTTGCGAACTCGACCGAAGCGCCGATGAGTCGCCAGCCGACTTCTTCTTCTCGCTTCCACATTGTGGAGATCGTTCAACCCCTGCTACTCGAACGCGGCCCTGTGTTGGTGATGAAGAGCTCGAGAGCTCTTTCCACGACCCCACCGACTGGGGTAGGTTCATGACCCACGAGCGGTTCACGGTGAGGATCTGGGAAGTAGTTCGCTGTAACCTTTCTCGACCTCCACCGGCTGCATCACCGTAGTGTAGATCTACAAAACTCGCTTGAGTTGGTGGAGCCATCGATTCTCGATGGCGGGGCCGGAACCTCTCCGCCATCAGACTCAAGATGCCTTCTTCGAAAGTCGCGGCACCGACGCCCGAGCCTCCTCGCCTCCCCGATGCGCCTTTGTCCCGGCAAGGCCACGCCGGCGCGGGCGCCAAGAAGCGCCGCCCGGCTGGAGGCAGCATCGCTGCAACCCCGCTGGTCCCCACGGGCGGCAGCTGATGGCGCGGTCGCTCGATCGATCACCGCGGAGCTTGTCGCGTTGTGTCTTCTCCGTGTCGATGGCGGTTCTCCGCGGGTCCGAGATCCGCCCACCGCACGCCCGCCTGATCAACCTCAGGAGCCGCCTCCTCTGAACTGGCCCCGCCTCCCTCTCGCCAGAGATCCGCGGAGGGTGCGGAGAACAAAGAGCGCAGAAGCGGAAACATCGCTTCACGCCTCGAACTTGCACCTACCACGCGGGCGGGCGTTTAATGTAGCGGCTGTTGGCTACCACGGCGCCACGGAGAGTCCGGAGTTACCGAACCGCGGGTTGTCCAAGAGGCCTCGCCGCATGGAGGTTTTGTGCCGAGTGCATCTTCAAGGCCAGCGCCGCTTAGCCGATCGACGGCCGCTTCCGCCAGCGCCAACCTCGGCGGACGGTTACCGCCTCGGCCGATTCATCGCCATTGCCGCTGCCGACGCTGGCCGTTGCTCTAGCCGCCGCTTCGTCCATCGCGGATCGCCATCTCGCCATTGCCGCTCAAGAGATGAAAAGAACCTGAATCGACACTAGCGCTTCTACTGGCGCGCTAATCGACGGGCGTGTTCTTCGCTTAACCACGGCGTAATCACACCCTCGCCGATTTTTCTATCTTGTTAGCCGATCAGCCGAGCTCGGCCGATTCGAAGGCCGGACGCGGTGAGGAGCGACACGCAGAGATTACCTGTGTTCGACCCTCAAGGGTAATAGTCCTACTCCCGCCGAGCCTTAGCTCTTTTTCATGTTGTGGTTGTGTGGAATGCGACATGTATCGCTTTAACCCTCTCTCGCTTCTCTCCTCCCTTTATACAAGCCTCGAATCGCGGAGAGAGCCGAGGGGTAGGCAAGACAAGATTTCAAGATAATCGATAAGACGCGAGGGACGGACAGAGAGACGAAACGTCGCCATCAGTGCCGAGAGGCACCGCCCACGCAAACTCCGCAAGTGGCCTCGACTTCAAGCGAACACGCCGATGAGAGAACGAGGGACCCATTTGCTCTCCCGACACGGGCGGCCATCCCGACGACGGCGAACTCTCTCTCGCCAAATAATTCCTACAGAGCCACAATGATAGCTTGATCGCACTCGCAGAGGTCATGTGGGCGTAATCATTTTTTTCTCCGCTCCATCTCGCTGCAGAACGCCACATTGAACGCGCTGCCTCTCGCAGCAGCAGGAGAGCCTTCGTCTCGAAGACTCTATGGACGCTCGTAGCACGGCCCCACCGACTGAGAGGAGGCTTCGCAGCCGCCCTTCGGCAAGGCCGAGGGACTCCGCCCACGCTGGGTTCGCCTTCGGGTCGCTTCACCGACGCAGGTGGGTTACCGGCGCGCCGAGGGGTCGCCCACGCTACCGGGCCTTGTCGTCGCTCGACGCGGTGGGCCCGCCTCGTCTTCTTAGGATTCTTCATACCCGTATTTATTGTACCGACAAAGGACGCTCGATTGCCAATTTCCGTAGCCGCTGCGGCGATCGGGCAAGGAGGATGATCTCGCACTCAGATGATCCGATGAACGGGCATTCTCCGCAACTTCGTGAAGCGCTTCATTAAGATCCGCAACACGATCCCGAACATCTTGATGAATTGTTGTCCGCGCTTTCAAAAACGGAGTCCGCGACGAGCTGCTCACCCAGATCTCGAGATCAATGAGATCCGACCGCCAATGACTGTTTGCATACCGACCGCTATGCCAATGCGCAGAAAGCACGCTCAAGACAAGAAGGCGTTTCGACAAGCGAGCTGGCCGCCCACCACAAGGGTGTGGATGAGATGAAGAAGAAGAGCAAAGAATAATCCCCGTGACAAGAGGTCCTGTAGAAGAAGAACAAAGGTGATGCAAACAACACCGCTTGTCGGTATAGATCGCGACCTCCTCCCAAAGACGGTCGAAGAAGCCCAACAATAACTACAAGGGCAAAAAGCCCACCTGTGGAGGCAATCAAGGCAAGAAAGGTCCAAGTGACCTGATATTGCCGGGCCCACCTGTAATTACGGGCACGAGCATATGCCATTGCAGGACCTGGCCGCAAAGCTGAGGATTTCTACAACCAAGAGAGCCCTATGCCCACCCCGCCTAAAAGGTGATGCCGGGCAAGGACAAGAGCCAAGCCGATGGTGGTGACCGGACGATGAGGATGACTATTCCAGCCCGTGAACCATAGCCGTTATCTTCAAGAAAGCCGCCGAGGTTCACAACGCTGAGAAGGACAAACCACACCTCGAGACAATGAAGTGGACCGAGGTTTCTATCTCGCTTCTCAGAGGATTGCTCCACCGAGATGACCAAGCCTCGCAGCCCCACCGTGGTCGCCCGACCATCAAGAACGCTTAGAGTTGGCCGTGTCTTGATCGACGGCACGGAGTGCACTAGACTTGCTTTCGCCAAAGTCTTGACGAGATGCATCCTCACTCCAAGCTCAAAGAGGTCGCGACGCCTTCTATGGATTGTGCCGAGAGAAGTCGTTCCGGTCACCGGTGCAGATTGTCTTGCCCTAGCACCTTCTAAGTAGCCCAAGCAACTTCCGGACAGAGTTGATCACGCTTGATGTGGTTGACTTCCATCCGCTATAACGCTGATCTTGACCGCCATCCTTGGCAAGTTCATGGTCAGGTCCCACCATGTATACCGCTATGCGTTGAAGATACCGGTCCTAGCGGCGGATCACGGCCAAGGGCAACTATAAGGTCGCTTTCGATTATGCATTTAGCAATCCCTTGCCCTGGTAGATCAAATTTTCATCGCGGTCCCAAAGTTTCGCAGATACCAAGTCCGCCTCGTCCCCAAGGTTTCAGATACCAGGAGAGACCAAGAAAGTTCCACTGTCTCTTGATGAACCTTCCAAGACAGTTCATTTAGGGCCAATCTGGACCCCAAATAGGAAATCGAGCTCATTGCTTTTCTCCGAGCTAATGCAGACGTGTTTATCTGGGAGCCGTCTAACATGCCCGGGTTCCAAGGGAGGTTATTGAGCATTAAACCGGCAATTGGCCTCGACAAAAAGCCTCGTTCGCCGTAAGCTTCGCCGCCGGATTTCAAGCAGGATCATCAAGGATCACCGCAAGTCAGCTTTGTCGCTGGTTTCATCCGCGAGGTTGATCACACCGAGTGGTCGCCAACCCTATGATCGTGAAAGAAGAAAGGCGGCAAGGGAAAATGTGTCGATCACACATATTTGAACGCCGCTTGTCCTAAGGACAATTCTTCCGTCAAGATAGACCACCGGTCGACGCGATCAAGGATGCCCAGCTTTTTGAGTTTTTGGATGCTTATCCCGTTATCACCAAATAAGTATCTCCCAAGGATGAAGAGAAGACCGCCTTCATCACCCCCTTCGCACGCTCGCTATAATGCACCATGTCTTTCGGTTCACAATCAATGCCGGTGCCACCTTCCAACACTTAACGGGAAGACTTTCCTGTAATAAATGGAAGGAACCTCGAGGTCTATGCGTCGACGACGAGTTGTAAAGAGCAAGTATGCTCCAGATCATGTAAAAGATCTAGCCGAGACGCTTCAGAACCTCACCAGCATAGAATTAAATTAAATCCGTAAAAGTGTACATTCGTGTTCGATCCGAATGTTGCTCGGCTATGTCATAGGTTCGCAAGGAATTTCCAATAACCTCAAAAAATCGAGGCCAT
>JAYEVB010000208.1:0-18210 GCA_036346415.1 Raddia guianensis | reverse complement strand
CCATCGAACGGGCCAGATTGGCGTCCGGAGCATCTCCAGACGGGGACTCGGGCAGAAAGGCCAGGCGGCCCAAAGCCGAGCCTCAAGGCGAAAGCGAAGAGGCTCAAGGCCAAGCCGATCAAGGAGAGGTATTCTCCGAGGCTTCCTAAAGGAAGCCGAGAGCCACAAGAAGCCGTGAAGGCGAGCACCGCGAGGAGAAGCCGGCCGCACGGTGGCTTGAAGAGCGTTTTGTCGACGATCCCATCGGGCGAACCACCGCGAGGAAGCCAAGAAGCTAAAAGCCCACCGCCAGGAGGAGCGCATATCCGCGGACTCGCTAAGATCTCAACCCTGGGTCACAGAAGAGATCGAGGAGATGCGCGATGACGGTGAGGGCGACCACGGGGGTGGGGGTCAAGGAGCCGACGAGCAATTAAGACGGCCGAAAGGCCGAGTCACCAGAGCGAGGCTCGAACGATCAACAAGGCCAAGACCGGAGGTCGAGGCTATCCGGCAGGCGCAAGCAAGCTAAGCGGAGGCAAGGAGAGATTTGGCCCGAGCCAAGCCCGGAAGGAATCAAGGCTCAGATAAGTCAGGCGCCAAGTTAGAAGTTGAGGAGTCAAGGAGCAATTGTTCCTAAGTAGCACTGCTGTTGTAACCCTAAAGGGCCTTGTACCGAGACCTTGAGTAATGCAATAAAGTATTTTTACTTTTTTTCCCGCAAAAAGAGCAGAAAAAGACAAGAACGAACAAAACTAAGAGAAAAGCCAACAGCCAGGAAGTTTAAGAAACCGAGCAGAGCCTAGCTCCCCACTCTGTGCATCCGCCTGTGCAGTATTAAATACGGGGTACAAAGAGCCTTAGAAAGGCCGAGGGCCCCACGCTGGCAAAGGGCGAAAGGCCTCTGGGCATGGCCTCCCGAGGCCGAGGCCCCACTGCCACAAAGTGGGCGAGCAAGGCCCCAAGGCTGGCGAGCCTCCGGAGGCCAGAGGCTCCCCACACAAAGTGGCGAGCAAGGCCCTGGGGCATGGAGCCCCTCAGAGGCTGGGTGAGGCCCCACCCGGGGCAAGCAAGGCCCCACACAGGCTGCCTCTCGGAGGCTGGGAGGGCCCCACACCAAAGTGGTGCACGGGCGAGCCTCTCGGCGAGAGGGCCCCACTGGCCAAAGTGCGCAGCCTCCGACTGGAGGCGAGGGCCTCCAAGGCCAAAGTGGGTAAGGCAGCCCCTCGAGACAGCGAGCCACAAGGGGCTCACAAGCGGGAGCATTGCGTATGAGTCTTGGACGGAAGGCCCTCTCACGAAAGGACGGCATTTAATGAGACATCACGTGATGGACAGAGGAAGAAATGATTACTGCCATGACACTTGCAGTCTCGAAAGCACCGCCACTGCGGGCGCGAAGAATTGACCTAAGAGAGAAGAGTTGCTTGAGGAGGCCGCCTGTCGAGGAGTGCAGGCCCCACCGCAGACTCACCGGTGACTATGCGGGTCGAGGCCACTTGCAGCACGCGAGGCTGAGCCACGCTGCAAGGGGCAAGACAGCTGCTTCTCTTCCGTCAGGTCTTGTCACAGATCGAGCACTGCATCGCTTACTTCTGCCTCCGCCCACCCAAAGTTGGTATAAAAGGAAAGGAGAGAGGCGAGAGGGAGAGGCACTGTGGCAAGTATTCGCAACACTGTAAACACTTTCCCTTTTTCAACCACAATCGTAAAAGAGCTAAGGCTCGCAGGAGTAGGACTATTACCCGAGGGGTCCGAACTCGGGTAAATCATGAGTCGCCCTGTTGTGCCCGACGCCAAATCGAATCGAGCTTGATCGAGTTGGCTAGCGACCAGAAATCGACTGTGTGATCCGCAGCGTGTTGAGCGGAGAACACGCCGTCAATGGCGCGCTGGTAGGGGCGCTTAGCATCAATTCAGCTCTTCGACCTTTCTTCGGAGGCGATGGCGACGCGCGACGGAGTAGAAGGCCGCTAGAGCCGCAAGCAGAGGAAGCGCATGGCGATATGGATCACCCGGAGGGGGTCACTTAGGTTGGAGCCCCCGAGCGAAAGCAACAAGTTGTTAAGCGGCGCCTGCCTTGGAGGAGTGCACTCAAAGACGAATCCCTCCACACGGCCGTGGCCTTGCTGAAAACCCACCGGTTCCGTACTCTGGCGCAAGGCCGTGGTTGGCTGCCTTGGCCCATGATGCACGACGCGCCGGCGGTGGTGCATGTTTGGGGCGGGGAACCAAGCTCGCCCTCCCTGTTTTGTCGCCTCAAGGCCTCTCGCAGATCTCCGCGAGGGGCGGGCCAAGACGACAAGAGCAAAGCGACTTCACGGGGCTCGGCACGGCAGCGTGGCTGGTGGTCAGCGATCTCCGGTCCCATCCGGAGGACCGCCACTTGTCAGATGGAGAAGACTCATGGACAAGTTCAGGGCCGCTGCCACATGGGACTGGGCTGCAGGCGCTGGGACCAGAAGAGGGTTCCACAGAGCCGCCTGCCGAGGGTGGCGTCAAGCCGCCTAGGCGACGGGGCGGCGGGCGAGATCAAGGCCCAGAGCAGGAGGCTCCGACGCTGGTGCCGCCTTTTCTAAGGAGTCCATGGCTCAAATCGGAATCGGCTTTCTCCCCCCATCGAAAAGTACGACTGCTCCACCAACCCCGATGAATTTTTGCAGATCTATACGACGGTGATGCTAATCGAGGGTCGGGAAGGTTCTCAACTAATTCTCCGCGGTCTCATCGGCGTGAGCCTGCCAGGTTTTGTGGAACCGCCGAGTCCGGGGTCATGGAAGGAGTTTCTGAGTTTTGTCACCAACTTCGTGGCACCTTCGAGCAGCCCGGTAGAAGACGACCTCCACAACGTGGGAGTGGAGCAGAGTGCTGGCCGCTGATATATTCGGGCCTACCAGTCCGCAACACCATCCCCGACATCTCCATCGACGCCAGAAGTCACGGCATTCAAAGAAGTCGCCCGAGACCCCAAGGTCAAAGAGAAGATGGCCACACCAAGATCAAAACTACGAGTTTTTCACCTTGGCGAAAGCGCTTCGCCTTCAAAGTCAGACCGCCCGGCCGGCGCTGGCGGCCAATGCGGGCGTAGGCCGAACCTCGAGAACCCCGGCGCAAGGACAAGAAGAAGCGCATAGGCCGAGACCGGGCAGCCATGGCCGCGAAAGCGACGACGATTTATCAAGGCACTACCGCAATGGGCGCGGGCGCGTAAAGGAGGAGGTCGCGCGCGGTACGGCCCGCAGGGCGGCCGAGGCGGCGGGCTATGGCGACGCTGGCCAGACGGCCCTCCGCGCTGCATTTGGTAAATCATCGCCTGCGAGTGGGACGGAAGGCCCTACCGCCCCATTCACCGCAACACCCCACGACTTGGCGATTGCCATGTCGCCGCGAAGATGGTGGATGCGAGTCCACGAGCAGCAAAGAAGAAAGGTCCGGCAAAGGGTAAGGGCAAAGGACTTCGCTTGGTTTTCACCGGCTGAGCGAGGTTGCCGTTATCCACGGGTGTTCGCCACTCCATCCGCCCCACGCTTAGCTGCAATGCGAGGGAGGTGCGCCCACCGCGCCCGGCTTTTGGGTCGATGAGGCACCGGGCGGGTCTGAGTGCCGATCGCTCGGCCAAAGCCGATCACCCAACCGCACGCTGCCCTCGGGCATCTCCGATCGTGGTTGCACCCACGGTCCGAATGTAAAGCTAGGGCGGGTGCCGTAGACGAGGAGTTCTCAACCTCCGTCTGGCTCGTTGGCAAGGCCCAGATTCAAGAATGAGCTTCGCCAGCCGCCCCATTCTTCGCATCACACTGGCCGAGTCCGCCACTGGGGCGATCGCCTTCTTGACCTTCGAGGCTCCGACAACTTCCGCACCGAGATGCTCGAGTTCGAGGTGGCGGACTTTGATTCTCTCTACAACGCCATACTAGGTCGGCCGCGCGACCCAAAGTTCATGGCGGTGTGCCACTATGCGTATATGGAAGGAGATCCGGCCACCGCCCCATTGTTTTGAAAGTGGACGCCTGAGGCGCCCGCTATGCGACAAGGACGCCCTACGGGCGGGGGCACGGCCTGTAAGGCCGAGGCTTCGACTTTTGGGAGCTCCTCCGGCACCCGTGCCTCCCCGTTCATCCATGAGGTTAAGGGTTCCCCGAGCGAAGTCGACCGCGGCGACCGCTGGTGGGCGCCTTTCAGCTTAAACAGGAAGGCGCGCTGCCTCTTCTCCGCCTAACGCAGACGTGTTTGCGTGGCAACCGTCCGACATGGCCGGGTCCTCAGGAGGTGATTGAGCACAATTGGCGACGCCCGCGCGACGGTCATGCGAAGGTCCGGAAGCAATGTGGAGCGCCAGAAGTTATCCGCCAGAGGTGGATGTGCTCTTAAGGGCGGGTCGCTCGCAGCTCGCCATCCTGTGGCTCGCGAACCCCGCCCTCGCTGAAGAAATCTACCGGCGCGGAGGATGTGCGACTTCACCGACCTCAACAAGGCGCGTCGGAAGGATCCATACCACTGCTCCGCACGATCTCATCGCCGACTAACCGCGGGTGCGAAAATGCTTTTGGATGCGCACTGGTACCACCAGATTAGCATGGCCGAAGAAGATGAAGACAAGATCGTCGCCACGCCCATGGGCGGTAATGCTATACAAGGATGGCGTTTCGGATTCAAAGAACGCGGGCCCAACCTATCGCCGCCATGCATATCGCCACCGCCCCAAATAGGGCGGAACTCCGAGGTGTATGTCGACGACCGGTGGTGAAGTCCAAGAAGGCGGAGGAGTTGATCGGCGATTTGGAAGAAACTTCGCCAATCCGAGGAAGCACGCATCGCTTAATCCGAAATGCGGTTCGCCGCCCGCCGGGCAACCGCTGGGATTCTCGCTCCGCAGGGGGATTGAGGCGAACCCCGACAAGATCGCAGCCGATCGAACATGAAGCCCCGACGCGACTTCGGCAGATGAAGAAGCTTGGTGGGTCGCTGACCCTCGGGCCATTATAGCTCGCTCGGGGATAAAAGTCTCCATTGCTCAAGCTCCTAAAGAAGACCAATCGCCCGAGTGGACGGCGGAGGCGCAGGAGGCGTCACTACCAAGAAGTATCTACCGCCTGCGGCCGGTCGCCCTGCACTGGCGAGCCGTTGATCCTCTACGCTGCAAACCCTCAGCGGTCAACAAGGTAGTGAGCGAAAGAGAGGGCTCAATACCTCTATTTACTACGCCGAAGGTCCTCCACGACGCCAAACAAGGTATTCACAGCACAGAAGATGCTCTACGCCAGGCCGACCAGATCCCAGCTACGCCACTACTTCCAGGCGGTCACAGAGCACCAAGTATCCCTTAAGGGAGATCCTTCAACCGTGAGGCGACGGTCGATCGCCAAACGGGCCATGGAGTCATGAATTCGATTCAAATTGCCTCGAGGGCTATCAAAGGCAAGCTCATGAGTTCATTAGCGAGTGGACTTGGGAGACACCGGAAAGTCAGGCCTCACCTCCTCGCCGTGGACTCTCTTCTTCGACGGCTCATTCCGCCGGAGGGTCGGGCCGGCGCGCCTTGGTGTCTCCCATCATGGCGTCGCCCAAGCACCGTGGTGCTGGACTTCCGCCACCAACAACGCCGCGAGATGAAGGATCGCCGCTCGTGGTATTTCACCCTTGGCATCCGCTACCGTAAGTAAGATGCGATTTCTCCGGTCATCAACCAGCGAGAAGGATTTCTCCCGCCGATCCCGGCTATGGTGGCCTAGCGGAGGGTGCGCCGTTGAGCGGCACTTTGAGGGTTTGGGCTTGCAGGTACATCCTCGCCGCGACAACTACATGGCGGATGAATCGCCCCATTGCCTTCAGGGCACTGCTCCGCCGGGTTGAAGAAAGACTGCGCGCCGTCGTCCGCAGCCCCCCATCAAGGGGACGACGCTTCTCGACGCAGCCCCACCGAGGAGACGCCACCGATCTCGCCGCAGCCCCCTGACAGAGGGAGGAGGCGAAGAACTGGCTGAGGCGGTTGAGGCGAAACGCCAAAGCCGTGGAGTACGTCACGATAATGTACAAAACGCCGCCACACTCATCCGGGAAGGTCGCGATGGATCCGATCTCAGCCTACCCGCGGATGGAGTGATCTCGACGATGACGATCGCCGAGAAGATAGCGCAGCGCTGCCGCCACGCCTGGTAGGTGGGGGACCAGACGCCAGCATGCAAACGGA
The DNA here is from genome assembly GCA_036346415.1 of Raddia guianensis. Classification (NCBI taxonomy): domain Eukaryota; kingdom Viridiplantae; phylum Streptophyta; class Magnoliopsida; order Poales; family Poaceae; genus Raddia; species Raddia guianensis. Next base: position 12,041 of record JAYEVB010000208.1, on the reverse strand, counting down.
GTTCCATCAAGCGCCACTCGGAAGCGGGAGGAAATTCTTCGAGATCCATGGAGGCATGCGCGGAGCCATTCAGTGAGCCGCGTTGGTTGGGAAAGGCCACGGTTTTATTGCCCACCGCCTCCGTGATGCCTTCGAGCCGGAAGATGCGAGCAAGCAATTTCATGCTGCAGATCCACCGACCGCCCAGCGCCGCAACTATTCCGCTTCTCTCGCCGTCATGTTCCGGGTCGATATTCGCCCGTTTCACGGGCGACCGGAGGATATATCATCTGTTCGCCGCCGCCGACAAGTTCACTGCGGGAGCCTCGCCGGCCCGCGATCACATCCGCACAAGTATCGTTTATGGCGAGCATTCGCCGGCTTCGATGTCGCCAATGTATCATCGATAACCGGCGCCGCTTCAAAAGCCGATTTCAAGATCGGTGCGAAGAGTTGGGTACCAACCGTTTGCGGCTCTGGCGCATCCGGAGTATGCGCGGAGCGCGAACGCGAAGTACCAAAGGGCTCAAGACAAGGGCGTTCGATCACCGAGAGCGCGGCAAGCGCCATGGAAGAAGTTCCATCAGACAGGGCGCCGCGACAACTCCCAACAACAGAGCCACCGGCGACCCCTTCTTCCGGTGTATGGCTCGAGGCGGTTTCTGATCGAGCTCGGCCCCCAAGAGTGGCGGCGTCAATGAAGACAAGACTCGACCGGTCAGATGAAGTGAATCTCCCGAGGAGATCCGAGACAAGCGGCTATCCGCCGCCAAGTACAAGCAGGCCACACTGCTATCAAGCAAGACGGTGTGTGAGAACATCCGGCAGAAGCACTGCTCACAGAAAATCCAAGCAAAGTGGGCAAGAACAACCTGCCTCTCGGAGGCTCAAGGTGGTCTCGGCCCCGCCTGTGCCTGGCCAGTTTCAGATTCGAGGACGGTCGCTAATGGCGAACACTTGGAACGCCGAGTACCGAGGAAGTTCTACCCGAGGTAGCAGCCCAAGAGTTTTTTCCTTTGGAGCCGAGGGCGAGGTCTTCTTCCTTCACCGTCACTTTGGGTCAAGGTACAAAGCCATCTTCAATAAGAGATAAGTTCTATCTCCTGGCATCTGCTTTTTCTTTCGCCAAGTCTGTTAGAAAGCATTCCGCTGAAAAGTCGGGCAATGTAAAAAGTACTCAAGGCGATGGCCCCTTAGTTGTAAGGATCTAGCTACCACGACTCATGGGCGAGGCGGCGGATTGAAGGCGGGTTCTAGCCCGTGTGTCGGCCGGTCTAGGCACGCCAACAATGCACCAATGACTAGACCACTTCGGGAGCTAAGTTCGCACGATGTCTAGGGTCGGTTCAAGAAGAGGCCATAAGGGTTGAAGTAACCAGACACCGAGGAAAAGCGCCACTTTCAACGGAAGCTCTTTAAAGCTTTTTACATCGCTGGCTTAGCCTTAGAAAGGTCTCATAGAAAACATTCGCCAAAAGTGGTGGCGAAGTACTTAAGGCCGATGGCCCCTTAATTGTAAAGGCAACGCTTATAACTTACGCCAAGGCGCGAGGCGAAGGACTCATGGCTCTAGCCCGGTGTGTCGGTTCGGGCACGCGCCAACGGCGGCACCAGCGACTTAGACCACTTCCGAGGCTAAGCGCCACACGTAATGTTTAAGTCGGGTTAAGTAGAGGCCATAAAATGCTTGGAAACAAATGCCACCAGCGCGAACGTCAGCCTAAACCTTTATGCTGTGTGCCCCATTCAATTCCACAAGAAGTTAAAGCGGTTCAAGTGAGACTCACAACAAAAGAGCAAAAGTTCGCTTGCATTGATAGGAAACAATTAAGGCAAAAAGGGGAGTCTCTCGCTACCTCCCGCCTTCTTCTTCCGCTGAGCGGCGCCCATCATGGACACGCCGTCGGGCGGCGGTCAACCCGCCGCCGCTCAAACCGTCCAGCTGGCGCGGCGTTCTGGCGGCGCGCGCCGAGATCAAACGCGCCTCGAGCAAGACGCTGCTCAAGATGAACCGCTACGCTCGAGCGCTTTTGGCGGCCGCTCGACGCTTCACGTTCGGCAGCCACGCCGAAGGACGCAAGAGGGCTGGGCGTTTCTGCCCCACGCGCCAGATCGCGCAGCTCGCTCCTCCAATGGGATGCAGGGAAACACCCGGATGGCGCCCGAAGCCGCGGTAGGCGCGCAAAGATGTCCGAGGGTCCGAGGCGCCGGGCGCTCAAAGCGGAGGTTCGACCATGATGGCCGAGCAGCGGCGGCTTGGGCCGCCGCAGCTCGGGCTATCGCCGCCAAGGGCGGTTTTGGCCAAGGCCCGCCGCAGTCGCGGCAGATCGCTTCCGCCAAGGCAAGGGCTTCTCCCGCCGCCCAGCGCGTGGTATAAGCGCCAAAGGAACGCCCGGCGTCACGCCAGATTGCGGCAGACCAGCGCGAGGTGGCTGAGGGTTCGCCGCCGATTCCCGCTGCCGGAAGCGCCGCCGAAGGAGCGACGGCACGCTGGGCCGGCGAAGTCGCGGCGGAGCTCGATGTTCAGTCATTCCTGCTCCAAGCGGACAAACAGGTTCAGTATGCGAAAACCGCAGAGCGTATAACCCCACGCGGCGTGCGAAGCGCAGGAAAGCCAACCTGAAGCGGTGCGCCTCGGCTGGCGAAGGGCGTGGAGCTCTAAGTCGCTGTTTGTGGCGGTGGCGTGCCTGTCGCAATACCACCGCCGAGCCAGACGCCGAGGCCGGGCGCGAAGCCGGCGGGAGCGCCAACAACAGCGCCGCGCAGGGAGCGCCACAGAGGGAGCGCTGAAGAACTCGCAGCGGGCGCCCCTCGATGAGTCGCCGCCTGCCCGGCGGGCGGAGCGGCGGCGAAAACAGGCTTTCGGCTGGGCGGGATGGCGCGGCTCGAAGTTTGAGGCGTCGCCGCTTCGGTTTCCTCCTTCCGCCTGCCGCCAACGGCGACGAGGCGCGCTTCCCAAGAGCCAAGCGAGTCACAGCCACGGCAGAGCAAGAAGGCCACGAAGCTTGGGCGGCGCCGGGCGCTCGATCCGCAGGTCCCCGCCACTTGGACCGCAGGACCAGAGACTTCCGGCAGCGCCGCAAGTAAGGTTGGCCCCGTGATCCCGCTAGGGCGGATGTCGCGGCCGGGCGGTTCGCGGTCGGCGGGTCAAGAGTCTTCGCCACCAGCCCCGGAGCACGCCGTCAAGACGTTCCCATCACCGAACACCCAAAGAAGAAGCAATGAGTCGGCCGTTAGCCAAAAATGGAAAGAAAGAAGGTACGAACCAAAAGAGCGGAGGGTATTCACCTCCAAGAGCAAAGGGGGTCCTGCCGTTGTCGCCAGTACGCCCAGGGTGCCGGCCGGTAACGCGGCAAAGACCGCAAAAGTCCACCACCACGTGGTTCCGGTGAGTTCGCGGCGAGTTTCGAATGCGCGGCCGCCATCGCTCCAGATTTGCCAGATCGCTGGCCGGGCCCCCTGGGCCGGCGGGTCCGCGATCGCCTGAAGGGCTGTGATTGCGCAGCCGCCGGAGTCCTCCACGACAACCATCGCCGGCCTTCCGCTTGACTTGACCGCTGCAGGATGAAGGCGGAGGTGACGCGAAGGCCAAGTAGTTCCCAATCAAGGCCGAAAGCGAGTTCCGTGCAAGACGAAGAGTTTAGCGAGAGCTCGCATCGTCTCCCTACGAACATCTCGCAGAGTGGGAAGCGAAGATGACTGTACCATGATCGAAGTTAGCGCGCCGCCGATCCCTGTAGGAAGGCGAGCACCCCAAGAAGAATTCGAGTACGGCGACAAGGCCCGCCAAAGACGCCAGAGAAGGTCACGATTCCCCGCGCGAGGACTCCTACGATGGTGCCGGGCGCGAACTTGGCGGCGTCGGTGGCATCGAAGGCACTAAGCCGCCGCCACTCGATCATCATTATTGACTGGAAGGTGCAGCAGCAGCTCCGAAGATGGCGCGCAGATCCTCACGGCTGGCCTTTGTCCGCGCATTGGGAGCCATGGAAACTTGGCTATAGGCGCCGGCGAAGGCTTGGTGGCAAACCAAAGAAAAGGTTGTGGTAGCAAATAAGAAGGCAACTGACAGCCTTGAAGACTTAGTGCATGAGGGACTAGCGCGGCACCGAGGGAGTACGAGGCGTGGGGCGAGTCTGACGGGCTTGATTCCTCACCAAGGCTGGGCGCCATCATTGCCCTGCTGCTTTTGGTTTCCCGGTGTTGCAAGGCGAGGTTCCCCGAGGAAGATCGTGGTGCACGGAGAATCGACGATTTACGCCAGTAGGGCTCCCACGATCTGCATCTGCCGCCACAAGAAACGGAAGTTGACATGACCAAGACGCACATCATGGTGACCCGGCTATCACGGTAATAAATACGGGTACAAAGAGCCTCAGAGGTTGTGAGGGCTCCACTGCACAAAGCGGGCGAAAGCAAGGCTCAGCCACTGGCCTGCCTCAGAGGCCGGAGGGCCCCACACCAAAGTGGTGATGGGCGCCCCTCGGCTAGGATGGCGGGCCCCACGCGCACAAAGTGGGGCGCTGCATGCAGCTCCCTCCGACGGCTGAGGCGAGGGGCCCTCACAAGGCCAAAGTGGCAAGCAGCTCTGGAGACTAGCGAGGGGCTCGCACAAGCGGGCACAGGGAGTATTGCGTAAGAGTCTTGCCCGACGGCTCCCCACGCAAAGGACGGCGCGATTTAATGAGACATCACGCTACGGATGGACAGAGGAAGAATGATTACCGCCACGCTGACACTCAGTGTCCGAGCCAGGTCACACTGGGCGCAGAAGAATTGACCGGCAGAGAGAAGAGTTGCTTGAGGAGGCCGCCTGTCGAGGAGCAGTGTAGGCCCCACCCGCAGACTCACCGGCAGGACTATGCGGGTCGGAGGCCACTTGGCGGCACGCCGAGCGACTAATGCCATGCTGCGCAAGGCAAAAGACGCTCGCCTCTTCTCGTCAGGTCATGTCAAGTAATACGGAGAGCACTCAGATCGCTTACTCCCTCTGCCTCTTCCGCCAAACCCCAAAGTTGGTATAAAAGGAAAGGAGAGAGGCTGAGAGGGGGAGAGGCACTATATGTAAGCATTCGCAAAAAATTCAAACACTCAGAACACTTTCCCTTTCAACCATAATCGTAAAAGAGCTAAGGCTCAGCAGAGTAGGACTATTACCCGTGAGGGGTCCAACTCCGTAAATCATGTAGCTCGCCTTGTTGTGCCCGACGCCAAATCGAATCGAAGCTTGATCGAAGTTGGCTAGCGTACTCGTAAATCGACGTGGCGTGATCCGCAGCGGGTTGAGCGAGAACACCGTCATCACTCGAAACCTCGAAGTTTGCGTAACCCGAACAGGTGTACAAGAGAAAGAGCGACACTTAGCTCTCTTTGATTTGACGATGCTCGAGAACCTAAGCTTGCGAATCCTCGAGTATCGCATGTAGAGAGAAAGAGCGCGACACCAACCTTGCTCGATTTGTGCCAGCAAATGCTCGCTGACGAAGTTAGGCGCCCGAGAGTAACCGAACAAGGAAAGTGCCGGCCAAGGGCGACATTTAGAGCAAAGCTTTGCCAAGTGGTCGCGGCGAGCAAGAAGTGCCTCTCGCTGCTGGGGCTTACGAGAGCAGCATTTAGCCGCAAGGTGGAAAGGCCGTGTTACGCAACCCCGAAGCTTAGGAACTCATCGAGAGAGACACGGTAGGGAAAATCCTTAAGATTATGGAGCCAAGAGTTCGCAAGACCCAAGTACCATCAAGTGTTACCAGAGAGAAAGTAGTCTCGAGTAGACAAACAAAGGAAAAGGGCACAGAGGTCGCGAGGATTCATCAAGAATTGGATTGAACTTTACATGGAGCCCGAGAAACTTGGACTAACTAAGGCGCCAAGTTTACAAAAGCGCAAAGCTAAGGTAAACACGTAAAAGACCTACACAAAGAACTTACGTAAGTCGGTCGATGTTCCAAGTGTCGTCAACTCTCCCGGCCCTCCATAGCTAAAGCGGAAATTTCGGGCGAAAGCAGTAAGAAACGATCGTGAACGGCCCTCCCAACGAGGAGTTAACTTGTTGGCATTGGACAAGTTCTCGACACGCTACAGTAACGAGGTCGCCCGCTTCAAAGCCCTAGGTCGAATCGACTTGGCAAGGTGCGATTGGCGAAGATCTTTGCCGGTAGCGTGCATTCTCGACTTGTGCTCGGTCACGCAGCCTTCGAGGAGATCGAGATCGAGGAGGCGCTTACTCGCCGCCAACTGTTGACCGAAGCTCGTAAGGGGCTTAACCGAGTACAGATTTCGGGCGGCGTGATGGCTTCGCACTATAGACCAATTGAAAGGAGTTTCCTGCCCCCGCCGGGTCAGAAAAGCGAATCGCCTGTGAGGACGGAAGGGACTTCGCCAACCCAGCTTTGCCGATTACGCGAGAGCAAAGCAAATACCCGCCGCTTAATACCTCGGACTATCTGTCTCCTAGCTCGCCGACCGCTTCCATTGCTCGGTGTGCCACGAGGCGAACAGACCTTTGGTACCTACCGTCATAAAGATTCCCGGAATAGCTCGCTTCGAACTGGTATCGCTATCCGTGATCGCCTATGGGGAATCCCAAAGCGCTGCGGACCACGCTTGCTTTTGAAAAACGTAACACTGCTGGGCGGAAGAGATAACACGGTTTCTCGCCAATCCACTTTGTAAAAGTGTCTATGGCGATAAGGTGTGTGTATAGCCCTTGTACCCTTTAGGAATGGGCCGAGCAGATCCGCACCCATGTGGAAAAAGGCCAAGACGGGATCTTTTGGAGCTTGGGCTGGGCTTGTGTGCCTTCCTGGAGTGAAATTGGCAAGCCTTGCACTTAGTCACGATGTCCCGCATCTTGTAACGCAGCTGGGCCAATAATAGCCCATGCGAAACGCTGTCGACTGTAGTTCTCAAGGAGGCGTGGTTGTTATTGTGCACCCTCGTATGTCCCTAAGAAGGAACACACCTCCTCGCTAGAGATGCACTTGGAGAGAACTCACAGAGCACCTTGCGTAAAGGGTGCCATCCATAAGCTTGTGGGAGCAAAGACGCCTTGTAGGGGAACGCCGCGCTTTGCCGTTTCAGTGGTCCCATCTCGCAAGGTACCGGACAAATGGCGTTGTCTCAATTGGCACTGCCGATAACGGAGACAAAGACCACTCGCCTCTTCGCTTTTCGTCCGAGACGTGATTGAGGGCTTGTGAAGGTGTTTCGACGAAAGCACCGAAAGCAGTTCGCGTGAGGATCCATACTTGATAGTTGGTCGGCCAGAAGTTGTCCTTCCCCGGCACGAAGAGCACTTCAAAAATCGAAAATGCCGCCCAACTTCCTCACTTCAACCAGTATCGCGCCATTGAGTCATCGCAAGACCGAGCATCTTGTTAACTCGATTGATGACCACCAGAATCTCTTTCATTAGCCACCGTTGGACACCAAGCGACTTGCACGCCTTAGTCCCATGAGAGGGCCTTTCAGACTGCAACAGTTGTTAGTCGCCGCAAAGTGTAGTTGGATAGAATATCGAGTTGCTCTCTTGGGGGAGATGAGAACAAAACCAGCCTCCGAAGTTTCAAAGCAAGCGCGAGCCATCGAAAAACATGGTCCAAGAGGGTTCATCGTTGTTTCGGGAGCTTCTCGATTTGGGCCGCAGTGTCCATTCAATGACAAAGTCACTAGGACTCGTGGACTTAATAATGTTCGGGTAGCAAATAATGATCAAACTCGCTAGTTCCATTGCCCACTTGGCTATACGTCCGCTAGATTCCTTGTTCCGAGGATTTCTCCCAGAGGGAACGTGGTCTGACCAGATTTGCGCGCCCGAAAGTAGTGGCGAAGCTTTCGAGGACATGAGCAAGGCGAGTAGCTTCGGACTCGTGGTAATGCCTTTGATCCGTGAAGTACCGCCACGTAATAGATTGGTCGTCAGACAAGTTTCCTTTCGACCGCCAAGACCGCTGCCACCGCCAGTGGGCGGTAACCCAGGTACAAGCAGAGCCGCCGCCATGCCGCTGGGTAGTCAAGACGGAGGATTGGACAGATCGCCGCATCCTCGGAAGGATCTATCGGCTTCTTCCGCCCACTGGAAACCATTGTGCTTGGCGCAGGCCTTAAAGAAGGGCAGCAGCGCTCGCTTTGACGGGAAATAAACTCGCTAGAAAGCACCATCCGGCCCAAAGGAGGCTTTGTACTTCCTTTATGGTAGTTGGAGCTCGATATTTTCAATGGCCTCGATTTTTTCAGTGGTTGGCGTAAATACCTGCGCAGCCAATGACATAATCAGCAAAGATTCCGTGATCGAACACTAAAGGTACACTTCTCGGATTTAATTTTATTCGATGTCCGTGAGATTAACGTAAAAGTCTCCCGCTGTGTCTTTACATGATCCGAGCATACTTGTTTTTACAACTATGTCGCCGATATAGACCTCCGTGTTTTTTCCGACATTGCTCGGGAAGGTCTTCTTCCATTGTTACCGAACGCGGCACCAAAGATTATGCAATCGGAAGACATGGTCGAGCAGCGTAAAGTGCCGAAAGGGTGATGAAGGCGCTTCTCTTCATCTCTGGGAGATGCTTATTTGGTGGTAACCGAGTAAGCATCTAAAAACTCAGAATCTGGTGTCCGCAATGACATCGACCAAATTGATCAATACGAGGCGGCTGAAATTGTCCTTAGGACAAAGCAATGCTGTCAGATCCGTGTGGATCGACACATCCTCCACTTGCCGCCTTTCTTCTTTACAATGACAGTGGTTGGCTAACCACTTGCTGTGATCAACCTCGCGATGAACCCAAATGAAAGCGCTTGCTGTCGATCTTTTGATGATCCCCGCTTGAATTCAAAAAGCGACGAAGCTTCCGCTAACAGTGCTTTTTGTCCGGCTTGATGTACTGCTTTGTGCTCGATCACCTCCCTTGGGACTCCGGCATGTCGATGGTTCCTGTGCTAATACATCCAGTATTAGCTCTGGATAAGGCAATGAGCTCGCTTCCTATTTGGGGTCTAGATTGGCCCCTGCGAACTGCTCTGGAAGTATCGCTGTTTACGCCGAAATCTCCTTGGTTTCTCCCCCGTCAAGGGAGACTCAGGCGGCAGTGCATTTGGTCTGGCGGAATCTCAGATCGCTGGCTAAGGTGGTCGATCAGCAGTAGGGATCGCTTGTCGCAATCCAAGGCAGCCTTTGTAGTTGCTCTGACCGTGATCACACCAGTTAGACTCTTGTATCTTCACGCAATGGAAAGCGTGCGTGGATACGCCATAAACTTACCGAGAGATGGCTCGCCAAGATTGCGCGCGACGCCGACGGAAGTCGACCACGCTGTAGTGATCAACTCGTCCTGAAGTTGCTTGGGTTGTCAAGGTGACAGTGTGACAACCCGCCTCTAACGGTTGATGCCTTTCTCCGAATAATTCCGTAGAAGGGCATAGCGATTTCCTTCAAATTTTGGAACGAGGAATTTGCATCTCGCCCAAGACTTTAGCGTAAAGCAAGTCCAAAGCGCCTCATTCCACTAAGACACGGCTTAACTTCGCGTTGTCGATGGTCGGGCGACCACCAAATGGGAGCCGCCGAGGCTTGGTCATCCCAAAGGCAATCCTCCCGAGAGAAGGAGATGGGGACCTCACCCACTTCATCGATTCAGCCGAGGTTTTGCTTCGACGCTAGGACCTCCCGAGCAAATTCCTTGAGGTCACGAGAGGTGTAGTCGAGGAGCCGCCAAAATGACGGCGATATGGTTCACTGCTCTTGATATTCATCATCATCTTCCCATCACCATCGCTTGCTTACGCTACTTTACCTAAGATCACCTTGTTCGGCAAGTAGGGCATTGGGCCCTTGCCGCTGTAGAAATCTTCGAGTTTTGCGTTCCCAAGTTCTACAAAGGCGATATCGTCTCTGTGTGTCGTGGAACTTGCAAAATCGGTCGCCGGACCTTTCTTGCCTTATCCGCCCCCCTCGAAAGCGTGCTTTTTGCCCTTGTAGTTATTGTTGGGCTTCTTCCCGCCTGCCCTGGGAGGAGGTGCGCGATCCATACCGCGACGGTATTGTTCGTGATCACCTTTGTTCTTCTTCTTCGGGACTTCTTGTCACCGTGAACATTGTCGCCGCTTCTTCTTCTTCTCATCCACACCAGTCAAGGGCGGGCGCCTTGTCGAACGCTTTTTTGTATCAACGCGCTCATTGCTGGCATAGCGGTCACCGCCTGAATGTGTCGCTATGGTCCAGTCTCATTGATTTCGAGATCCTGGACGCTTCGTCGCGGACTCGCTTTTGAAGGCGCGACAATGATTCATCCGAGATGTTCGGATCGTGGTTATGGATCTTAATGAAACGCTTCACGGTCTGCGGAGGGTCTCCCTGCTCATCCGGATCATCCGGTGCAGATCATCCTCCTTGCTCCAGACGCACGAATAAACCTCCGGAAATTAGCGATCGAAGGCCACAAAGTCGGGTTCCATGAGCCGATGGAACCTCTTGCCGATTGAATGACCCACGCCCGAGCGGCACCCCAAGGACACGGAGGTAATTAGCCATAATAAGCTCGCTACCCCCGCCGCCATGATGGCCAGAGCGCAGATGGAAAGGAATTCTTCGGTTCCGAGTCCCATTGTACTTCCATGTGACCGGTTTGAATTTTGAGGGCCAACGGACACTCAAGCTCGCTTGGAGAAAGTCCTCGCGCATTTCGCAGCATATGATCGCCACCTTCCCGGCTGTAATCCTAGTCTTGAGAAGACGTTGGTCTTATTGCGCTGGGAACTCCTCGCCGAACGGATGACTCTACCGGAGAAACTTTCTCCGGACAATCCACCACGCCCTTCCTCGTGGTGGCGACGACGCCGCCTCACGTAGGGGACCGTCTGCGATCATCGCGCGCGCTGCTGCCCTCCGTGGGTCGCTGGCGACTACGAGGATTTGGCGAAGCGACGGCGACCACGGTAGCTCGGCTGGCGGACAAGTGATCCTTCGATGGTGACGGGTCACGCGATCGATCGAGTCGTTCGAATCATTCCGGCAATTTTGGTCGCTACGCTCGAGGAGTTGTTGACTTCTCCCAGAGACTTTAAGCCTTCACCCGCCGCTTCTAGGTTAGTCAAGATAAGACGCCTACGCGGGCGAGATCAGCTTGATTGGTGGATCTAAGGACCGCTGTTATAGCTTCGAGCCGCTCCCGACTTTGATCTATGGGTCCCGGGATCCTCGAACCATCCGCTGCTCGTCTCGGCCGAGTCCGGCCACGCGGAATTGACCCGGTCAGGAAGCTCGCCGAAACTTAGCGCCCAAGATGCGAGGTGGGTCGCGACGTTGTCGCTACACCGGTCGCGAAACCGCGTTAAGGTCCGATTGATGGAATCGCCGAGGTCAGCGCGAACGACATCTTGCTCGGCGAAAGCGTACGTGCGCCTCGGCTCTGATGCCAAGCAGAAGACATCTCGACCGACAGCCGCCACACCGCGCGCAGATCCTCGTGAGGTTCCTACATCGCCATGTTAATGCCGCGGCCATGCGAAGGTATGCTAGACGGTGTCATCGCTGGTTCCACAGTGGAATTCCACCGACATAGCCTTGGAGTCCGACAAATCTAAACCGCCAGTAAAGATCATCAGCCTCAGAGTCGCCGCCGATGACGGAGTGCGATCCGAGGCTATCTCTCGCCATGTAAGCTGAGACATCCGCCGGATACGCGAAAGCGCTCGAGACCTAACAGATCGATCCGAATTCAATAGGATGAGACATCCGCCTTTTCCGAAGTCGAGCCCTCGTGAAGTATCTCTCAGATCACGACGGAGTTCGACATGCTCGATCCAAGGTGGTCCCCACTTGGCTACGCCATTGCCGACGGCTGAGATATCGATCTCAAGTCGCTAAGATTCTTTAAGATTGAGATGTGAGACACGCCAAATAACGCCAACAAAGAACGAACAGAGATGTGGTTTTTATCCTCGTTCAGCCTCTGGAGAGATAATAGCCCCACGCCCAAACCTTTCTTATATATCGTAGATGAATATTAAGAGATGGCTCTACGAGACAACAAGTCTCTACGAGATTATGGTGTACAGAAGCAATA
>JAYEVB010000227.1:0-18865 GCA_036346415.1 Raddia guianensis | reverse complement strand
CAGACGCTTCTTCCTCGGCGTCAGTAAGTTTGCCACGCCTGTGGTTCCCATCCCGGCTCCCGCCCCTGCTCCCCGCGCCGCCGGAGGCAAGTGAGCGGCTCGCCAAGAAGGAGGAAACCGACGCTCCGAAGCTTGTCGTCACATCGCCGCCAGCCCGCTTGGTGTAGAACTGACCTCATCCACCACGCGTGCCCATCGAGTCGAAAGCAGCGGTGATTCGGGTACGGCTGTCGTGTGCGTTTGCGGGGCCTGAGCTTGAGATAGTAGCACCCAGCGCCGAGCGGTAGTCGCTTCCTCGTTATCGTAGTAATGGAGGAACACCCCACCGGGTGGTCGATTCTCGATAGCCCTTGCACAAGTGTGCAAAGACGGCCATCCGAGAGGATGGAGTTTGATTGAGGTTCACAATTTAATCCACTGATGTTGAAGAAGGCCTTCCACGGTCGCCTTCTCGAGACTCAACCCAACAAAGGCGAATCGCTCGAAGTTGATTTAACTCGCCGAGCGGTCTCGAGTTTCCTCCTTCCCGGCAAATTTCCAAATTGCCGCTGCCGATGTGGCCCTCCTCCCCTGACCTTCAAGTCCTCCTCTCGTCATATGCTTAGTGGTCATGAATCTGGCCATAGCAGCCTCCTGTATCGGACGCAACAGGATTGAGGGTGGAGTTTGGCTTTTGATGTCGAAAGCTGTTGGAATTAGTATTTCGGGAAGAAAAGGCGGAGAGCAGTATGGCTAGTCATGACGGCTTGGGTATTTTTATAGGCCCAATGAGCAGCCTTTGTAACGGATTTTGCCGCGAAATCGCTAGTTTTTACCAAGAACGGCAAAGTAAAAACGACGATCGCTTTCATCAGCAGCAAGAAGTTATCAAGTGAGATTTGCCAACGGCTACTTTTTTCAAAGATCCGCTAACGAGGGCCGGGTGCTCGCTTCGATGGATGTGTTTTTCTGCTCGACGCAATGTAGTTGCTCGACCGATTGGGTTTGTTCAATCCCTGACAAGTTTTGTTCGTAGAACCATAACCTCGCTCGGTTATTTGTTGTCATGCCCTTGTAGCAAAGATAATTTTCCTCTTTCTTGACTTTTGAGTCTCAAGAGGAAGACCCCACTCTAGTGAGTCCTTCCACTTGAGTCTCTGGCTAGCCGTCAGATAAAATCACTACCATTGCCATGGCTCACTTCCCCTCGACGCCTAATCGAACACCGCCAGGCCCACTCGAAGGTTCTTCTAAGGGCCATGTGCATGTGCCGAATAGCCTTCCTAGCTCGGTGAGACGATTAAGAGATACCGAGACTGCGGTTTGAGTCCGATTCGATCAAGAGTTCTCACGACGCCACGAAGACCTTGACGCTGGTTTCTGATTGGAGCGACATTGTGATCCCCAAGACTAGGAGTATGCCTTATCCGGATACATTTGGCATGTCGAGTTCATATAATCTCGTGGTTAGCCCTACCGATATTCCCCAGAGGGTCGGTTTGTTCTGCGACTATATAAACAGGGCCCTATGGCGCTAAGAGGGACCCCGCCAAGAGCTTTTGCATCTTAGCACCTCAGAGACATCGATCATTGCGCTTATCGCACTTGTATATTACATAATCTCACCGAGACTTGTCCGCCTCTGCCGAGCCACCTCTTGTATTCATCTCGATATAAGAAAGGCCGGACGAGGGCTATTATCTCTCGAGAGGCCCGAACCGTGATAAAAAACCCTTGTCTCCCCTCGCTCGCTGTTGTTCGCTCTGCTTCGCGCAGGTCTCCTATCTCCTCTTGAAGAACCTTAGGTCAATATCCCAACCGCCGATAGTTGGCGCCGCTCGGGGACACGCAGATCGAGCATGTCAACTCCATCGCCGATACGGAGATTCTCCCCGAGGATTACGACCGTATGGGGTGATGTCTCTTCCTCGCCAAATTAATCGATCTTATTGACCTAGATCGATGTTTGTATCTCGAGATGTAGCCTCGATATGCTCCGGAAGTAGTCTCGGTCGGACTTCTGCCATCGATTTACTTAATACGTAACCAACGATCTTTACCGGTTTAGATCTATCGGATTCCAAGGCAATGTCTGCTGATTCCTCCCGTATACACAATGATGATGACACCGCCTAGTGCACCAACGATGGCCACCGCGAAGGCTGGATGGATGGCTTGCAGAACCTCAGAATCCTCGCACGGTCACGCCACGTCAAGATATCCAAGCAGATCAATTCCGCCCAAGACCAAGATGGAGCCACACACCGCTCAGAAAGATATTGTTCACCGTGACTTTCGACGAGTCCATCAACCAAACCTTGGCGCAGACCGATCAACAGCAGCGCTAACGACGCGATCCGGCCACAAGACCACGCCATGACCCTCTGCAGTAAGGTCACCGCCTCGGCGGAGTCCCCGCAGTGCCTGCAGACTCTAATCGGCAAGACGCGATGCCTCAGAATCCCAGACTAATTGAGTAGAGCCGAACAGCCCAGTTCCCGGGCGATCAGACCAGATCCGCCACCGTGACAATCTGCCCTTGCGGGCGGCGCTGGGCTACTTACTCGAGAAATCGCCGAGGGCCTTAAGTCTATAGGTGAAGCCTCATCCGGCAACAGGTGAGCTCGTCCCGTGAATGAACAATGAGTGATCCGATCGATTATGCAAGTATCGCCAGCCACCATCGGCGATCACTATCCACGAGCAAGCTACCCGGTCGCCACGCCACTAAGTCCCTCGTAGTCATCGCGACCACGGGGAGCAAGCGCGCGCTGACGACGATCACGGACGGCCTCCTCGCGAGGGAGCGCTGTTGTCGCGACTCACGAGGAAGGAGCAGGAGGCTTATCACGTAAAGAGTTCCTTCAGCGTAAACCTCCCGCCAACTAGAGTTCCCTACCAACAGACTCAACGCCTTTTTCAAGGCTAGGTTCTGCTAGGAAGGTGGCCGGTCTTTTGCTTTGGGTCAGTAGGGTTTTTCCGACGAAGCTTCGCCTCGTCTGATGGTCCTCAAAGTTCAAGCTCGACACATGGAGAGGTACAATGGGACCCAAAACCCAGAGGAGTTCCTTTTCATTCACGCAACGCCATCATGGCGGCCGGGTGACGAGCTTGTCATGGCTAATTACTCCTCGATCGCCCTAGAGGGCGCCAGACGGACGTGGGTGCTCAATCGCGAAGAGGGTTCCATCACTTGGAACCAGCTTCCGACGCCTCGATTGTCAATTTCCGTAGCCGCATGCGCGCCTGGCAAGGAGGATGATCCGCACTCAGATGATCCAGATGAACGGGAGACCTCCGCAACTTCGTGAAGCGCTTCATCAAGATTCGCAACACGATCCCCAACATCTTGACGACCGTTGTCCGCGCTTTAAAAACGGTGTCCGCGACGAGTGGCTCACCCAGATCTCGAGATCAATGAGACTGGACCGCCAACGACCTGCTTCAAGGCGGCGATCGCTATGCCACGCTAACGCGCTCAAGATAAGAAGACGTTTCGATAAGGGCGAGCCATCCTACCACTCGGTGTGGAGGAAAAGAAGAAGAGCAGCAACAATCCTAGTGACAAAAAGTCCTAGAAGAAAAGAAGGGTGATGCGTAACAACACCGCCGCCGATAGATCGTGACACCTCCTCCCAAGGATGGGCGAAATGCCCAACAATAGCTATAAGGGCAAGAAGCCCGCCCAGTGGAGGCAACTAAGGCAAGAAAGGTCTCGACCGACCGATATTGCAAGTTCCACCAAAACTACGAGTATGATACACGCCATCGCAGGACCTCGGGCCGCAAAGCTCGAGGATTTCACAACGGCAAGGGCCCAATGCCCACCCCGCCTTTAAAAGTCGATGCCGGTAAGGCTGCGCCAAACCGATGATGGTGATCGGACGACGATGAGTATCAAGAGCCTCGTGAACCATATCGCCGCCATCTTCGGGCGTTCGCTTATATCTCTCGACCCAAATTTCAACGAAGCCGCCTGGGAGGTCCACAACGCTGAAAAGGGCAAGCTTCAAATTAATCGATGAAGTGGACCGAGGTTCCCATCTCCTTCTCTTAGGAGGATTACCCCATCGATGACTGATTCTTTCTGGTTCCCACCGTGGTCGCCTGACCATTAGCAACGCCAGAGTTGGCCGCGCCTTGATCGACGGGAGCGCTTTTGACTTGCTTTCGCTAAGGTCTTGACGAGATGCGATTCTCGCTTAAGCTTAAAGAGGTCGCGATGCCTTTCTATGGTATTGTCCCGGAGAAGTCGTTTTCGGCCGCTAGCGCATTGTTCAAATTGCTACCTTTGGCGCCCCAAGCAACTTCCGGACGGAGTTGATCACGCTTTGACGGGTTGATTTTCCATCCGCAGCATAACACAATCTTGGGCCGCCATCTCTTGGCAAGTTCATGGCCGTGTCCTACCACGCCTACTAATCGCGGAAGATACCGGTCCTAACGGTGATTACTGGCCAAGGGCAACTACAAAGTCGCCTCGATTGCGACGAGCAGCCCCTTGCCCTCGGTCGATCAGCTTCGATCAGGTGGTCTCGGACGTTCCGCAGCACTCAAGTCTCAGACGCCCTAGGGTTTCCCCTTCACCAGAGGAGAGACCATGGAGGTTCCATTGCCTCCGGATGACTCTCCAAGATAGCTTCATTTGGGGCCAACTGACCCCAAATAGGAAAGCAAGCTCATTGCCTTCCTCCGAGCCAAAACAAACGGTTTGCTCGATCCGTCTGACATGCCCGGAGTCCCAAGGGAGGTTATCGAGACATTGCCGGCCGTCCACGGACAAGAAGTCTGCTCGCTAGAAGCTTCGACGCTGGACTTCTGCTGTGGATCATCAAGGATCGCTTTGGCAAGCTCGTCACCGCCGGTTTCATCCGTGAGGTTGATCACACCGAGTGGTTGGCTAACCCTGTCATTGTAAAGAAGAAAGGCGCAAGTGGAGGATGTGTTGATCACACAGATCCGAACGCCGCTTGTCCCAAGGACAATTTTCCGCCGGCCAGATAGACCACCGGTTGACGCGACCGCGGATGCCCATTTTTGAGTTTTTGGATGCTTACTCGTTATCACCAAATAAGCATCTCCTCAAGATGAAGAGAAGATTCGCCACCCCTTCGCACTTTCTCGCTATAATGGCACCATGTCTTTCGGTTCTCAAGAATGTCGGTGCCACGCTCCAAATAGCTTTTAATGGAGAAGACTTTCCTAGCACAGTAGCGGAAGAAACTCGAGGTCTATGTCGACGATAGTTGTAAAGAGCAAGTATGCTCCAGATCATGTAAAAGACCCGCCGAGACTTTTCAAAATCTCAACAGCATCGAATTAAATTAAACCCGAGAAGTGTACCTTGGTGTTCGATCCGATTGTTGTTCGGTTATGTAATTGGCTCGCAAGGAAAATCGCTAACCCCGAAAAAATCGAGGCTATTGAAAATATGCAGTGCTCCAACCGCCAAGGAAGTTCGTGAGCCTCAACGGACGGATGGTCGCTTTGAGCAGTTTATTTCCGTCAGTATAACGCTGGCTGCGCCTTTCTTTAAGGCCCTCAAGCAGCATAATGGTTTCGAGCGACAGAGGAGGCCGATCGATCTTTCCAAGATCCGAAGCAATACTCGCCCAACCCACTGCTTTGATTCACTGCTGCTGCCACGAAAGCAAAGCTTTTGTTGTACCTGGTCGCACGCCGCAAGCGGTGAGCGCGGTCTTGACGCGGAAAGGGAAGGCATCCAGCCGCCAATCTATTACGCTGCAGGTACTTCACGGATCAAAGGAGCGCACTCGAGGTCCGTGGTCGCTTATGCCTTGCTCATGTCCTCCAGAAGCTTGCACTACTTCCAGACGATCAACATCGGTCCCAACCAAGTTCCCTCTTGAGAAATCCTAAGGAACAAGGAAGCCACGGACGATAGCTAAATGGGCAATGGAACCGGCAGAATCGACATTCTGTTTGTCGCCCGAATCGCTATTAAATCACAGGTCCTGGCTGACTTTGTCGGTGAATGGACCTGCCCGCCCAAATCACAGGAAGCTCCCGAGCAAGCTGATGCCCCCTGGACCATATTTTTTGATGGCTCGCGCACTGGAAACTCGGGGGCTGGTTTTGTTCTCATCTCCTCAAGGAGAGCAACTCCAGATTCTATACAGCTACACTTTGCGGTGATTCAATAACGCCATGAGTACGGGCCTCTCGCGGACTAAGAGCGTGCAAGTCGCCTCAGGCCCAACGGCCGACCGTGAAAGGAGATTCATTACTGGTCATCAACCAGTTAACAAGGAGTATCGCCGCGATGACTCAATGGTGCGATACCGGTTGAAGTGAGGAAGTTGGAGCGCCACTTTCGATTTTTCGAGGTGCTTCACGTGCTGTGAAGGACAACTTCGCCGACCAGCCGCCCAAGTTTGATCCTCACGCTGCATTCTTCCGGCAGGGTGCTCGCCGAGCACCTATACAAGCCTCTATCACGCCTCCCGGACGAGGCAAAAGGATGTGGTGCTGCTCCGCCATCGAAAGCAGGTCAGAGATCGGACAACGCCATTTGTCCTGCATTTTATGATGGACCCGCCTGACGCACTAAGCCGAAGCGTTTCCTTGCCATACAAGGCGGTTGGTCCATACAAGCTTGTGGATCGCATCCTTACCGCCAAGGTGCGCTTAGAGTCCTCTCCAAGTGCATCTCCCAACAGAGGGTGTGTTCCTTCTTAGGACATACACGGGGTGCGCAGCAACCACGCCTCCTTCAGACTCGCCGCAAAGCGCTTCGCGATATTATTATCGCCAATCGCTGTAAGATGCCCGTGATATCGTGACTAAGTGCAAAGCTTACCAATTTCACGCCCGAAGGCACATAAGCTCCGCCTAAGAGCTCCAAACGATCCCCCATCTTGGCCTTTCTCCACATGGGGTCCGGATCCGCCGCCATTCCCTAAAGGGTATAAGGGCTACACACACTTGCTCGTCGCCATCGACACTTTTTACAAAGTGGATTGAGGCAGCTCGCCTCGTCATCGCTTTCACGCCAAAACGGATGTGCGCTTCTTCAAGAGCAACGTGGTTACGCCGCCGATTCCCCACAAGTCGATCATTGATAACGTACCCGCTCAGTAAGTTAGCTTGACGGCGGTTTCTCCGCCAACCATCGCGATCACACCCTATCGATTTCTATCCTCGCTAGCCGACCAGCTCGAGCTCGCCGATTTGAGCGTGAACGCGCAAGGAGCGACATTACGGTTTACCTGTGTTCGATCCCTCGCAGTAATACTTCTACTCCCGCCGAGCCTTAGCTGTTTTCTCGTGGTTGTGGTTGTGTGGAATGCGACATGTATCGCTTCAACCTCCTCTCTCGCTTCTCTCTCCTTTTATACAAGCCTTGACCGGCGGAGAGAGCCGAGGGGTAGGCAAGACAAGACGCTTAGTACACTCGATAAGACGCGAGGGACAGATGAGAGATTTAAAACGCGTTGCCATTCGCCGCACGATGTCGCCTAATGCTGCTTCGCAAGTGGCTTTATCCAAGAGGAACACACCTGAGATCAAGGGGGCCCACTTACCCCTTCTTCGACGCTGGCGCCACCAAGATCGCAAACTCTCTCCGCCGTCAATTCATAAGGCCACAAGGATAGCTTGATCGCACTCGCAGAGGTCACTGTGCGTAATCATCTATTCATCTATCTATCCGCGCTGTACGTCGCATTGAATGCGCCGCTCTCGCAGCAGGGGAGCTTCGCCAGAAGACTCTTTTCAGACGCCTCGCCACGCGGCCCCGCTGGATGCTGGGGTTTTAAAGGGCAGCCCACCGACGCCTTTGGCCTTCCTTAGGACTCTTCATACCCCAAAGATTTATCGCACCGGCAAGTAGCCCCGGTCCACCATGATACGCGAACCGTCACACGACACTCCGCCGCTTTGCGCGGGCGGAGATGAATCGGGGCCCACCTTCCGCGGGCGGCCGACGCCGATTCTCCACCGCGCACGCATCTTCCTTGGGGAACCGTGCCGCTTTTTGAGAAAAACCGGCCGCTGGGCACGATATGATGCTGCAGCGCTGCTGGGGACGGAATTCAAACCGTCGCGCCGCCTTGCTGTTTATAAATGTTTCATTTGGCGCCGCTGACGAGGCCTTCCGCGCCAAAGTGCTTTGAGTTGCCTCCTCGCTTCCTTTGCCATCGCTACTAAGTTTTTCGCCTCAGTTTCTCGCCACCGCACTTCCACCACCTTCCAATGGTTCCTGCGCTGCAAGGGTCGCCGCTGACGCCGCCCGCCAAGGCCGCCACCGCCCACCTTTTGCTCGGGCCTCGCCCGACGAGGAGATGGTGACGCTGGCCCAAGTGTTCGTGGTTGCCAGCTCGCGCCTGCTTCCACACCGCACCATGGTGCCAAGCCTCGCGACGGGAGATCATTACTTCACTGGCGGTGGCCGGGCGGGCCTGCTCCGCCATACTCGAAGTTCTTCTTAGGGTGCTTGCTTCACGAGATCCAAAGCGCGACCTTCCCCAAACTCCATTGTGATGTTGGCCATCTTCGCCATCTCTCGCAAATGTTCGTGGGTGATGTCAACCTCCCACTGGGCGCCTACTTTCACGCCGCACACGAAGCTCGCGCCGAGCGGGTTGAGTCGCATTTCACGCCAGCGATGCCAGCCGCCATCCCGGCCGCGGTCAAGTCCAACTCGAAGGACTGGCGCGACAATTGGTCAGACGTGGAGGATTCCAGCCGTCGCGATGATCTTGCCTTTCCCTAGGGTCCGCGCAATCCTCCGCACTGGGGTCTCGCCCGACGACCGACGGGAATGGAGGTGATGCCGCGCCGCGATTGCTGAACTCCGCCACAACGGGCTCACTGAACCCACGCGGGCGGCGATTCTTCAAGGGCGCCGCCCCGCTGCACAAGGGCGCTACGCCTTCAAGATATGGCGACGACGATTTAATCCAAGGCTTCTCCCCGGAGGTGATTGTTCTTCCACTCCTTCGGTTTTCATATTCCACTGAGCGCCCTTTCCTCTTTTTGATTGCATGCCAATCTTATGCTTTTTCTTTTTGTGTCCACACAGGAACGGGTTCGAGGATGTGCTCCGCAGCGGGCCGGTGATCTTGGTCCGCGCCACCGGGCGACATTTCTCCGCTCAAAAGGCCCGCCTCTCGCGATCGGGACCCACGGAGCGCAACCTCAGATTTGCGGGCGCCGCCTCCCATGGAGGTTTCTCGTCCTGTGGTCCAAGTGGCCTGGGACCTCTCAGAATCGCGATCCTTCGCCAATGACCGCTGGTTTCGGCCAGGCGGCCGATTCGACCAAGGCCTTGAAGCGCCACCATCCTCTCCTGTGACGACGATGACGAGGAGGAGAGGTGAGCCCAAAAGGCTCGCTTCTTCGAGTCTTGAGTCGCTTACTTTGGCCCTCCACGGGGCCTCGCTTGCCGACGCCGCCGCCCGTCGGCGAGCTGCTGGGCGATTTTTTCCCGAATCGGCGCCTCAGGCTGATGCTCAAGGCGCACATCTTCAGGCGGTACCGCCGTCATATTGCCTTCTTGCGCTGGAGACCTCGGCCGGCGCTTTTTTTCGACGCATGCCGCCACACGACTTCGCTGCCTCTCCGCTTCCTACAACAGAGGAGGGCGGCGGCGCCGCCCATGCGACCACGGAAACCGACACCGCCTCTTCTTCGCTTTTGGGGGCCGCAGTAACTTTATCTCGCTCATGTACATTTCGCGTTAGGTTAGCATGCTAGATGTTTTTCGTGATACCTGAACCCTTCGTTTTTTCTTTCGACGGGACGCTGGGCCTCAGTTCATCCAAATATGATCCGCCAAATTTCCATTTTGCCCACGGCTCCTTCGACAGAGAGCGACCGGCTGCCGATGCCGAGGACCTCGAGCCATCGCATACCGACACTAACGCTTATCTCCGCTTATCGCTGCTGACGCGCTGCCAAGGCTATACCATACCGGGCGGCGCGAAAGCGCCTGCTTGCTTGAGCGAAGTCGCCGATGAGCTGTGGCGGTCTTTGACCAGAGATCGCCGCAGGGAAACGGCGACCGCCACCAAAGACGCTGAAGACCTGCGCAAGGCGCTCGAAGGCCTCGTCTCGCCGATATGTCGCGGACCGCCACCGCGATTTCCGGACGCCCTATATCCATCGGGGTTACTCAGACGCCTACCGAGGAGACGGTCGCGACAAGACGCTGGGCAGTTAGGTCGCGCCGCCAGGCTCTCGCGCGACCGCCGGTGGTGATGCGGACGCTGGCGATCGAAGATGGTCGCCACGGCGCTTCGGCAATAAGATTGCCTTGGGCAACTACCTTGCCCAAAACGCCACGTTCGACCTCGACGCCGCAACCGGGAACTCACATTACCGACCCGGCCGAATAATCTGGTCGGGTCGCCGCCAGCCAGATTCATGATGGGCGGCGCTGCTCCGGCAGAAGACGATGATGACGAGGAGTAGCTGAACTCCCTTGTTTGTTTCATCTTATAAACAGAACCTGTCAATGCAAACTTTTTGCTCTTTTTGCCATGAGTCTCGATTAAACTTTTACGCAAATTCTTACTTGCGAAAAGAACTGAGGCACCCGAACGCCAAAAGCTTTAGACAGAACGTTCCATTGAAAGTGAGCGCTTTTTCCTTAGGGCATCCGGTTACTTCAACCCTTATGGCCTCTTGGCAAACCGACTTGAACGCTATGCGTGGCGAGAGCTTAGCTTCCTGAAGTGGTCTAGTCGCTGTGCCGCTGCATGCATTGCTCAGACCGAGCAGACACCCGCATTAGAACCCGCCTCCGTCTCGCCGCCCAAAGCAAGTTGTTGCCGCTTGCAACTAAGGGGCCATCACCGTGGACTACATGGGCCCCTGCATCCTCTAGAAGGCCTATAAGGAACGGATGGGGCGATAGGAGTCACCGATTAGGGGTTGAAGATTGCTCGGCTACACGTGTTTTGCGCCGCAAGAGGACCCGAGGATATGGTATATTCCCATGTAAATAGCGTGATCAATGGACACATACCATGTAACATCATAATGTAAATGGGCCATATATACCCCGCGACATCAGAATCCTATCCCCTACACTATATAAAGGAGGGGTAGAGGCCAGAGGAGAGATTTTCTTCGTCATCATCATCAAGCATACATAATAACCTTGATCATCTTGCATCCCCGATATTGATCAACCATAATCCCAGAGCACGTGAAGTAGGGTATTACTCCGCTGAGGGCCTCGAACTCAGATAACCCTATCTTGTGTTACCCATCCGGTTTGGTTCTTGATTACGCCCCTCAGACAAATTCATTGCCACGGTGACCCCCGCTTAGTCACCGTCGGCAGCTGGCGCACTGTAGGGGGCAGCACAAGATCATTTTTCAGATCGATGGTTTTTTGAGATCGCCAGACGCCGACATGAGGCCGGGAGTCTCTTCGCTGGTGCTCGACTTCATCGCCGACGGCTTCTTAATCTTCATCTCTCCCCACGGAGATCGCTTCAACCGTAAGGTACACGCAATCAACGGGACCCATTGCCTTCGGCTTGGAGAATTCCGCATGTGCTTTCTTCAGAGGATCCGCTGGCAGCCTCACTTCGTGCCCCTCAATGAGGAGAGCGAGGAAGAGCCCCATGAGATCGCCTTACCCTACCGACAACCTCTAGCCCGATGAGGTCTATGAATCCTCGACCGATTTCTCTCCTGACTGGAGTCTCGCCATGCTTCCGCACAGTCGCTTTAGAGATTCGACAAGAGATAACCACTGGGAACCACTGTTAATCGGCCGGTCAACCCGCCGGATTTGGCAAAGGTTCGTGGGTGTCATCAACGGGCTAACCCATTGGACAAAGCGAACAAGTTAGCCTTTGCCGCTTCAACTGAAGTCCGACGGGAGCGCCGAGATTCGCGAACTATCGTGAGGTTTTCGCCCTGCGGAGGATCATCACTCCACCACCCAACCAGCGGAGACTCGAGGCAACCGCTTATCGGCGGCAGACCCGACTCTCGCCGAGCGGAAGACCGAGATCACAAGACGCCGCCTTTCTCAGATCATGGGCGCGACGCCCGTAACGAGCTCATCGGCTGTTGTTAAGGGACCAGGAGGTCTACAACACTCCTCAGTGCTAACGCTATCGCTACAAAGACTCTTCTTGAGACTATCGCGCCACAACTCCCGTAAGGTAGCCCATGTATCCAGTTCTTGTTCGAGCGACGCCATGGTAGAGATGGCGGCCATACAATGTAATCGAGGCACTCCGCCCCACCGCCGGCCAAGCAATGATCTACGCCAAGAATCGAACCAAGCTTGAGCCTCACCGCAGTGACTCACACCTGGCCCCGCCTGTGACTCAAGGCTAAGATATCAAAGCCCGAGGCAGGAGCGCTGTAACGACGAGCGAGACTCTCGTGGCTACCATATCCGCTGCAGCCGACGATCAAAGCCGAGAGCACCGCCACCGGCTTGACCACCGCCAGAGCAAAGACTAAGGTCTGCATGGGGAGCTGCCGCAAGAGATCCTCAATATGAGGCGGCCACGACCATCGGAAGGAATTCGCCTTCACCCGGATCTCCGCCGAGTGGTTTGGCCGGATGGTTTTAATCTCAAAGGCATCGACAAGTTCGATGGCGAGGGATCCAAAGAATCGGCCGCAGATTTACGCTTTAGCACGGCCATGCAGAGGTGATCGTAACGCCATGGCGTAACTATTTGCCGGCCGCTTTGACTCCCAACCGCCTGCACTGGCTAACGGACTCCTGTGAGAACTCTATCGAGTCTTGGGGCGACTCTCCAGAGCAGCTTCATCGCCAATTTCCAAGGGACCTATGAAAGGCCCGCTGGAGACGGGAGATTGACAGCTACATAGGCGCAAGAGCGAAACTCTTCGTGAGTTCATCAAACGCCACTAAGAAGAATGAGATCCGGACGCTTTGAGCAAAAGCTATTGATGCCTTCTTCGCCGGTGCAACCGAGGAGTTAATCAGTATGACCCGGATCCTCACAGATCTCAAAGCCATGTTCACGATGGCGCATCAGAGGTCGGGCCGAGGAGGCCATCGCAAATCACCGAGGAGGCAATCGACGGAGGCCCCAAGAAGAAGCCTAACGATGAACAAGGCAAGCCCAAGGACAAGAAGCGAAAGGAGACGAGATGAGTCGCCAACGCCGAAGCGCATCGACCTAAGCCCCCAACGACAACGACTACAAAAAGTGATGGATTCGCATGTCCTTCCATCCTCGAGGTAAACACTCGCCAAAGACCCGCTTTATTCGCAGGTTCGCCGAGAGCTCCAACCACCGCTAAGGGCGGTCAAGGCGTAAAACCCGATGGAAATTACCAGACGCCGAGCGCCGAATCAGCTATATCTTCGAGGGCTCGACAGATGAGTCCAAGCGGAAGCGTAAGCTTACCACCGGAGATCAACGCCATCATGCCCCTAACTCCGCAATACTTGCGCTGGTCCGAGGTGCCCATCACCTTCGATCGAACGGACCACCCGGATCGGATTGCCTTCCCCGGAGGTATCCACCGGTTTTGATCCGGCCGCTCAAGGAGCAAACTAAAAGGGTCCCGGTCGATGGCGGAGCGGATTAACGCCCTTTTCGCCAAGACCTTCGACCAAATGAAAATCCCACGCCCGAAGCTACGCAAGGGTCATCTCGGTTCCACGGGTAATCCTCGGACGCCCGCGATACCACTCGGACAGATTTCCTACCGTCACGCTTTGGGGACCAAGGAGAACTATAGGATCGAGAGTCTAAGCTTCAAGTGGCCGATTTCGAGACGACATATCATGCTATCTTGGGAAGGCCGGATTGCCAAATTCATGGCGCTCCCAACTACACTTATCTCGCCTTAAAGATGCCAGTCCCAACGGTGTAATCACCCTCCTCGGTGACGTTAAACAGCCCTCGCTCGCAATAAATAAAGTCGCGAGATGGCGCAGCACTAGATTCATCTCGCCGAGATGGAGAAGATCCAACCGAGGTCGCAAGCCTTCAGAGGAAGGGACGCCCCGCCAAGAAGCAGTGCCAAACATCCATCCAAGCAACCAAGAAACTAAGAAGATCCCGCTGACTCGTCTGACCCGCCAAAACGGCCGTGATTGGATAGGCTCGACAAAGAATAGAAAGACGCGCCTGCCACTTTCCTCCCGCCAACCGATGTGTTCGCTGAAGCCTTCGACATGCCCGGTTCCGAGGGAAGTGATCGAGCACTCTTCACGCCAACGGTGCTAAAAGCCCGCCAAGCAACGCCACGAAGATTCGCCGGATCGAAGGACGCCATAAGGAGTGAGATCACCAAATTGTTGGCCGCCGGTTCATCGAGAGGTGTATCACCCCGATCGGCTTGCTAATCCGTCCCGGTGCGTAAGAAGAACAAGACATGGCGATGTGTGTCGACTACACCGACCTCAACAAGGCGTGTCCCAAGGATCCTTTCGGCTCCCCAGATCGACTCAAGTGGTGGATTCCACCGCGTGCGAAGCTCCTCGAAGTTTTCTCGACGCCTATTCAAAGCTATCATCGATCAGCCCGGCGAGGAAGACTGATCAAAATGTCGCTCATTACGCCTTCTTGCTTTCTCGCTATATCACAATGCCATTCGGTTGAAAATACGCGCGCCGACTTATCGCTGCACTATACAATGGTAGCCACACTCAACTCGACGCAACATGCAGCATATGTTGACGACGCCGCCATAAAAACCAAATCCAGATGGGATCTCATAACAGATCCGACCGAGACATTCGAAAGCCTAAGGGCATTCCGATGAAGCTAAATCCCGAGATGTGCTTTTGGGGTTCCGTCTGTAAACTACTCGATTCATCATCTCCAATCGAGGGATCAAGCAACCGAAAAGGTTGGTGCCATCCTCAAGATGAAGCCTCCACCAACCGTAAAGATGCGTAAGCTCACCGATGCATCGTGGCACTTAGCCGATCTGCTTCCGACTGGGAGCGAGGCATGCCTTTCTTTAGGCTCTACACCGACAAGACAATTTTCAAGGGATGAGAAGCACAAAGAAGTTTTGAAGATCCAAGAGGTTCTCACCACACCGCCGTGTTGGTCCCTCCCATTCCCCAAGAGCCCTCTGTTTACATTAGCGCTGACGACCACGCTATCGCCAGCTTGGTGGTGGAGCGAGATGAGGAGGGCTCCTCCAAAGGTACAAATATCCGGTCCTACTTCAGAAGTTTAGGTATTGGGCGAGCCAAAATAAGGTACCCACAAGTCCAAAAGCTTCTATATGCTGTGTTACTCACATCGCTGAAGCTCAAGCATTATTTTCAAGAGCATGAAATTTCGGTGATCACCTCTTTCCCGCTTGGAGACATACTCCATAATCGGAGGCCATCGAGGATTGCCAAGGGGCGCTTGTAACACCCCAAAATTTTAAACCCAATTTGGCACGTTAATTAATTTCTTAAATGCATAATTTAAAAATGTTAATCATTTATTTATATTGCATCATGACATCATCATTTCATGCATCATCCTCGAAATAATCGTGCGCTTAAAATCTCCAAAGTAAAAATATTTTGGAAGTTTATAGTAAACTGTTAACTTATAAGGTTTTTTAAGCAAATCCCATGTGGAATTTTGGAAAGGTGTTATTAAATTTTGGGAATTAAAGTATAATTTCCTAAGTATTGTTGTATTCAAAAGAGTATTTGAATTTGATGCCTCTTTCTTGGAAATCGTAAAAATTCAAAAGGCCTTAACTCCGCTCTCGCCCAGCCGCCCATCTCTCTCTTCCCTTTCCTTCTTTCCTTCCTCCTTCTTTCTCTCCGATGGTCGACGTTAGCTATACCAAATTGCTCCAACCACCGCCCAAAATTTCACCAGAGCTGCAACTTTATACCATGAGGTGCGGTACACCGCCATGTGGGCCCACCTTGTCACCCCCTTCCTCCTCTCTTCTCCCCTGCTCCTCCCCTTTTTCTTTTCCTGTCATGCCAGGTCCACTACCACCGCTTGTTCCTCTCTTCTTCTCCCGGCCTCGCCATTGTCTCCCCATGCATTGCGCTACTACACTCTTCCACGGACCCTCCGCTCCCTACCCATCTTGTCATATCGCCGCCAACCACCTCTTCGCTCAATGCGCCACCACGGCAAGACTGCCGGAATCGGGCCAAGGACACTAATCGCACGTCATCAAGGATTGCTCCGGCGGGTTTGTCCTTAAATAGGAACCGCCCCTTTGTTTTCTCGCCTCGGCCACCGTGATTGTGCCTCACTCGAGCCGGCAAGGTTGCCGATCTTCGCCGCTTTGCCGCTGCCTCTTTCCCTTTCGCCTGCCTCCTCCCAACCCATGCCCTCCTTGGGTGATCCGCAGGTCGCCCAAATGGCTTACGCCAAGTGGATTGACGCCAGTGATCCGCTGTCCCGGAAGCTCGCCCGCCACTGCCGTGATTCCGCCGCCTCGGCCATCCTTCCGCTCCGTGAGCTCACCTGCTGCCGCCTCTACTTTGTTGCTTACGGTCGAGGGATCGGATTTTGATTCCGCTTCGCCGGGCGCTGGATGCCATGAGGTTCCGCCGCCTGCTCGTCACGCCGCCACCACTGCTTTTCTCACGCCGAGACCAATTTTAGTGTTCGCCGCCCAAATGTCACTCCCAACAGACCCATTTGAACCTCGGTGGCTGGCCGTCAGCTGGTTCGCGCGCCACGGAGTCTCCTCTGCTTTTCCCTTTGCCATCACAGCACTGACGGTGGGACTCCGCCAACAATACAGCAATTACACTTGGCCAAGACGGCGCCGAAGGCTGCGCTTTTAATGTTTGCACGAGCCGCCCAAGCATCGAGACCCCCTTTTCTTTTTAATTTTTCTAATTTCTGGTTAAACCATTGTGTAGTATCTAAAACCTTTAGTTAAAATTTGCTTTTGTGCTGTGAAAATTCTATAAAATTCAGACAAATGCTTTAACCACTCCTGGACCCTAGAAAATATGCATTTACATGTCTTGCATGTGGAATCCATTTTTAGCTAAATAGATAAGTTCTAGGTGCATCATTTCATGTGCATGTGAGAAATGGTCCTATTATCCCTTTTAAATAAAAATAAAATACTTTACAAGTCCCTCGACCTTAAGAAATAATTGTTGTCATGCCATTCATGCAGCATGCATTTGTTAGAAGTATTCTTGGATTAATAATGGCATCATTGCATTCACAAGATAAGTCATTTGGCATGATCTCTTTTAACAAAATGCATTAAAAGTTGTTGCATGTCCCATTACCTAAAAAAAGCATGGCATAAAATATTTTACTTATGTGTGTTGTACTGCTTGTATATGCGTAAGCGTTGCTAGAGGTCAAGCTCAAGACCCGATCGACGCCGTCCCTTCGCTTTCCCTGAACCGATCTAGGCAAGTCCCCTTGATCATATTGAGAAGCCATTTTCGGTTATTTAGAAAATATTTATTAGACTTGAAAATATGCATGCTAGTTTAAAAGATAAATGCCGTATTTCCTAGACTTAGTTAGCATGACCGAATAGAAGGGTAAGAAATATGGTAGGATTAAACCTAAGGCTAAAATATGAATTGCTCTTATTTATATGCTTCGATTGGGTAGGATAAATGCTTAAAATCATTTATGCGGAATGATTCAATCATTTGTGTGAAAGGTGAATGTTTTGAGAAATGGTTGGAAAAGGGTGATTTAAAGATAGCGATCAAGGGTGATGCTAAGTAGGAAATGATTTTCCTCTTACCCCAAAAATCTTTCCGACTAGGAGATGTTTTGTCGGTTGGTGCAGAGGCACCATGTTTCAAATCGGGCTAAAATATCAAATCTCCCTAGTCTAAGGACTGCTCATCCTATGATCCTATGAATCGAGCTATTACAGACGATTTACTCGAGCCTCTGAATGGGACGGGCCCGATCGTTAGCCTCGTGGTTGATGGTCTTGTGGCGAACACCGTCTGGGCGCGTAGCCTCTCGAGGGTAAGGCGACTCCACTCGCAGAGTTAAACTCGCTATGATAGCCGTGTTTCATGTTATGAGCATGCTAAGGACTGATTATATGGTAGTTTCTTCATTTTAAAACAAATTTAGAAAAGGAGATTTTAAGAAAGGATTTGAGATGAGTAAGGATTTGAGAAGGATTTTTGCTTGAGCTAGGTGCCACCGCGATATTCCGATTGGGTGACGGCCTACCTGAAAGTGTCGCATGGAATGGACCTAGCTGCTTTGAGAAAAGAAAAGAAGAAAGGATTTTGTTCTCACTATGGCACCGAGGCCAAGTGGCGAGAACCGCTTGAGAAGAGCCCAAAGAAAGTGATTAAGATTTATTGTTTCTAAATTGCTTTGTCAAAACTAGGCTAATAAAGGCGCTTCCGCAAAATATCCTAAGCCTTCCTTGTAATCGAATAACATTTGCATAATTCCGACTTGCGAGTACAATTTGTACTCACCTCCTTTTCTCCCTCTCTTTTCAAAACTTCAACACCGGGTCCATCGGAGTATGGCCCGCCGTCCGGAGGAGGAGGACCCGGATTACGCCGAGGAGGCAAGCTCCCACTTAAGAGTATGAAGATTAGGGTTACGCTGCCTTGCCACCTTCGTGCTCGTGGGATGAATAAAATTTTAGATGTTGTATTAGGCTTGTATCACGTACTTCGACGGCGGCCCGCGAGCCGCTTGTATGTGTTGCTTGTAATCGACTATGTTTCGCTTGTAATAACAATATCGCTGGCAATCGCTCCATTTCAGATATCCGTGGTGTACTAGCCATGATCCTGGGACTAGTACGGTTTACGCAGTGGAATCCGATCTTAAATCGGGTGCCGATGTTAGCTTGAGCTTGGAGCCTTTGAAATAAAGTTCAGCCTCGACTAGCCATTAAATCTCGTTGCTATGTTGACTTCGCCGCCGAGTGGATGTAAGCCCAAACCCCAGCAAAGAAAGGATAA
>JAYEVB010000515.1:0-18205 GCA_036346415.1 Raddia guianensis | reverse complement strand
TTGCAAAAGGTAACGTTGTTAGCTTGCTTGCGTCTTGAGCGGAAGACCAATTGGCGGATATTTTCACCAAACCTTAGATGAGGACGGTTTTGCAAATTAAGGAATGAACTCAACAAACTAGATAGATCAAATGCGTGTTGATTGGATTTTATGATTTTTGGGTCTTATTTGATTTTTCATTTGCTTATGACCCTTGTCACATTTAGGGGGAGTTTAGTTTCAACTCATGATCTCAAAACTCCCTCTAGTGGTGAAAAGATAAATCTGATTTTGGGTGAGCACATTCTTATCCTATATTTCAAACCAAAACAAATTTGAGCTTAATAGACTATCCTTATCATCTTACCATTTGAAACTTCTAGTTTGAAAATCTTACCCCTTTGAAACATTTGCTCCATATGCATATTTGTTCTCTTGAAAATCATATGGCATCAAAATTGTTAAAAATATTTGAAAAAAAAACATCGTAGGGATTAGATTACGACCCATTGCCATGGCCTACTCACTGACGGCCCAATCGAAACAGCCTACGAGGGCTGACTCCTGGAAGGTTCTATCGAGCCATGTGCATCTGCCCGAACAGCTTCTTGGTGATGCGAGTGCGTAGCGACCTAGGAATCGTGTTTGAGTCTTACTCGAACAAGAAGTTACTGACTACGTGAACCGGAGCGTTACTTTCGGATTGGATTAGGAGTCGTGATCCCCAAGACTAGGAGTATGCCTTATCTACCTCGGGATATATTTGGCATGTATGAGTTCGTTATGTACTACGTAGTTTGCTTGCGATATTCGCTTGGTAGAGTCGGTTTGCTCGGCACTATATAAACAAGGCCCTACGGCGTGTGGGGCTCACACACCAATCTTCGCATTGTCGGCCTTTGTACACATAACCTCGCCGAGACTTGTTAATCTCGCCGACCCATCTCTTATATTCATCTACGATATATAAGAAATTTGGGCGTGGGGCTATTATCTCTCGAGAGGCTGAACCGGATAAAACCCTGTCTCCTGTTGTTCTTTGTTCGCGTTGTTTGGCGTGTCTCCTATCTCAATCTTAAGAACCTTAGCGACTTGAGATCGTTATCTCAACCGTCGGCAGTGGCGCGCGTCCGTGGGACCGCGGTCGAGCATGTCGAACTCTATCGGCGACGAGGAGATTCTCGCGAGGACTACGACTCGGAAAGGCGGGGATGTCTCTTCCTGCGGTCGGATCGATCCCTTGATCTTGATCGCCTTCGAATCTGGTTGTGCCGGGCGGCTCTTCGCCCGGTAGCCGTCTGATCCCGCCCGAGCTGTGCTGGGGGCTGGATCTCCTCGCGCGGGCGCTCTTGCGCCCGAAACGCAGCGTCTGATCCCGCCACGAGCTACGTGCTCGGGGCCCAGATCTCTCGCGCCGGGCGGCTCTTCGCCCGAGAACGCAGCGTCTGGTCCCGCCACGAGCTCCGTGCTCGAAATTGAATCTCTCTACCGCCGCAGCTCTTTCGCTGGGCGGCGTCGAGTCCCCGACGAGCTCTCGTGTGCTCGGTGGATCTCTTCGAGCGGAGCAGCTCTTCGCCCGGCGCGTCGTCTGTCCCTTGACGAGCTCCGTGCTCGGGGCTGGATCAAAATTCCCGGGATCCGGGGCATTGCTGGCGGTGGATGGCGGGAAGAGTGACAACACTTGGAACATCGACCGACGACGTAAGTTCCTGTGTAGGGTCTTTAGTTTTCTAACCCGGCGCTTTTCTCAAATTCGCGCCTTAGATTCGTCCAAGTCTCTCGGTACCATATGTAAAGTTCAATCCATTGGCGATGAATGCTCGAGGCCCTACTGATCCTCCTCACCACTTGTCTTCTCGAGACTACTCTTTCTCTCTGGTAACACTTGATGGTTGCCGGTCTTGTGAACTCTTGGCTCACTTGATCTTAAGGTTTTCCTGCCCGTATCTGGTTTCAACAAGTTCCTAAACTTCGAGTTGCGTAACACGGCATCCGACCTCGCTGACTAAGCACTGCTCGTAAGCCCTCCATGGCGGAGGCTTACAGCTCACGACACAACCAGGCAAAGCTGCTCTGTAAGCCCTCCAGGCGGAACTTTTCCTTGTTCGGTTACCTTGAATCGCCTAACTTACGTTAACGGCGGTTCACAGAGCAAATCGTCGGGATCTGGTGTCGCTCTAACTCTCTGCGTGCTTGAAGTCATAGCTCAGGTCTTCATGCATAAATCCGTCTGCAGGGGCTAAGGCGTCGCTCTTTCTCTTGCACATTGTGAGGATTAGCAAACTCGGGTCCTCGGCGGTACTGGCTGGTAATTTGGGAGCTAGGCTAAGCGTTCTACCGGTTTTCTTAAAACTTTCTAGCATTGTTAGCCTTGCTCTTGGTTCTGTTAGTCCTTGTCTTTTCTTTGCTCTTTTTTGGGAAAAATTGCTGAGTCGGAACTCTCGCTTTCTGATTCAAGCATTCGCCTTGTTTTCGACCCGAGTAGCTTTTCGGCGACTTTCTGCAAAAGGCGAGCAAAAACAGAACGAGCGAAACCAAACGAACAGCGAGCAGCATGAATTAAGCGATGAAAACAGCCTAACCGGCTGCCGAAACTGATTGCGAGGCTTTGAGTTGAAACGTAAGCATTGAAAGGCGAAAAGTGTCCGAAGAACGATCGAGCAGATGACATTCGGATTCCAATGGGTTGAACATGGCGGTGAACGGGCTGTAACTTACGGCAAAGCAGACCTGGCGAACTTGACGGCGACGTCGATCCCGGCGGCGAACAAGCAGCGCCGAAGCGAAATCGATCCCGAACGCAGGCTTCGGCAGGAACAGCGGCTGCGAAGAACTGCGGCGAAGACGCAACGCCGGCTGGCGCGAACAGAAAACGCGGCGCCAGCGAGTAGTCAGCCCCGAGCCGCGAAGCTTCATCGCGAAACGGATTATGCTCGCGAAGCGAAAAGCTGCGGCGCAGTAATCGATCCCGAGCACGGCTCGTCCGGGACGACGCGCTTCAGGCGAAAAGCTGCGGAAGCGAAGATCGATCCCGCACGGAACTCACCGAGACGAACATCTGCCCGGGCAAAACCCGTATAATATCGATCCCGAGCCACAGGCTTCGTCCGAGACGAGCCGCTCGGGCGAAAAGCGCAGGCGAAGATCCGATCCCGAACGCAGGCTCGTCACGAGACGAACATGCGCCCGGGCAAGCAAGCGCGGCCAGTGATCGATCCCGACACGGAGCTCGTCCGGGAGACGAGCCTTTCGGTACTGCCGGGCGAAGAGATCGATCCCGAGCACGGAGCTCGTCACGGGGACCAGACATGCGCCCGGGCAAAGAGCTGCCCGGCGCGAAGCGATCCACCAGATTTGGAAGGCGATCAAGATCGAAGGAATCGATCCGATCTGGCGGGGAAGAACATCCACTGCCCCGCCGAGTCGTAGTCCTGGGGAGAATCTCTGGTCGTCGATAGAGATTCGACATGCTCGTCTGGGTGTCCCCGCGGACGGCGCCATCTCTCGGCAAGTTTATGGCCGTATCCTACGCTTATCATTGCGTGAAGATCTCTGAGGTCCTAACGGCGTGATCACGGTCAGGAGCAACTACAAAGGTGCCTTTGGATTGCGACGGCGATCCCTTGCCACTGTCGACCAGCTTCGCGCGTGGTCACGAAGTTCCGGAACCAGTCTGCACGCCTAAGGAGTCTCCCGCCGGTAGGGGAGAAACCAAGGAAGTTCAGCGTAAACAGCGATACTTCAAGGCAGTTTCGCTTGGGGCGGTCTGGACCCCAAATAGAAAGCGAGCTTATTGCCTTCCTCAAGCTAATCGAGATGTATTCGCTGAGGAGCCATCGACATGCCGGAGTCCCAAAGGAGATGTCGAGCACAAATTGAGCTGTCCGTGGGACAAAACTGATACGCCCGAAGCTTAAATCGCTTTTCGAATTCAAATAGGGGATCATCAAAGATCATTTCTGACAAGCTGCTTTCATTCTGGGTTCATCCGAGGTTGATCACACCAGTGGTTAATAACAACCATCATTGTAAAGAAAGAAAGCGGCAAGTGGAGGATGTGTGTCGATCACCGCAGATCTGAGCATTTGCTTGTCCTAAGGACAATTTCCAGCGCCTCGCATTGACCGGTGGTCGATCTTGATTGCGAACCTCCAACTTCTGAGTTTTTAGATGCTTACTCGGTTACCACCAAATAAGCATCTCCCAGGATGAAGAAGGCGCCTTCATCACCTTTCGGTACTACGCTGCTCGACCATGTCTTCGGTCTGCGCAATCTTTGGTGCCACGTTCAGTAGCTTAATGGAAAGACCTTCCCAGGCAATGTGGAAAAAACACAGAGGTCTATGTCGGCGACATAGTTGTAAAAACAAGTATGCTCCGGATCATGTAAAAGACTGGCGAGACTTTTGTAATCTCACGGGGCATCGAATAAAATTAAATCGAGGAGAAGTGTACCTTTGGTGTTACGATCGGAATGTTGCTCGGATATGTCATTGGCTACGCAAGGTATTTACGCCAACCACAAAAAAGCAGGCCATTGAAAATATCACGAGCTCAACTACCATAAAGGAAGTACAAAGCCTCCTTGGGCCGGATGGCTGCTCTAAGCGAGGTTTATTTCCGTCAAAGCGACGCGAGGCTGCCCTTCTTTAAAGGCCTGCGCCAAGCACAATGGTTTAGAGTGGGCGGAAGAAGCGATAGATCCTTCGAGGATCTGCGATCTGTCCAATCCTCCGTCTTGACTACCCGCGGCATGGCGAGCAGCTCCTCTTACACCTAGGTTGCCGCCTGGCGGTGGCTGCCTGATCTTGGCCGGTCGAAAGGAAAACCTCGGCGACCAATCTATTACGTGGCGAGGTACTTCCGCGGATCAAGGGCGTTACCACGAGGTCTAAAGCTACTCTCGCCTTACTCATGTCCTCCGGAAGCTTCGCCGCACTACTTTAGCGCATCAAATCTTGGTCGATCCGTTCCCTGCAGGAGAAATCTTACGAATAAGGAATCTAGCGGACGTATAGCCAAGTGGGCAATGGAACTAGCGAGTTTGATGCATTATTTGCTTGCCCGCTATCAAGTCACGGTCCTAGCGACTTTGTCGGCTGAATGGACTTGCCGCCCAAATCGAGGAGCTCGAGCAACCTGATGAACCCCTGGACCATGTTTTTCGATGGCTGGCGCTTTGGAAACTTCGGGGCTGGTTTTGTTCTCATCTCCCCTCAAGGAGAGCAACTCCGATATTCTATCCAACTACACTGCGGCGACTAACAACATTTGCTGATCTGAGGACCCTCCTGCCGGACTAAGCGTGCAAATAAGCTTGGTGTCCAGCGGCTAGCTGTGAAGGAGATTCACGGTGGTCATCAATTAGGTTAACAAGAATGTCGGTCTTTGCGATAACTCAATGGCGCGATACGGTTGAAGTGAGAAGTTGGGCGGCATTTTCGATTTTTTAAAGTGCTCTTCGTGCCGGAAGGACAACTTCCTGGCGACCAACTATCCAAGTATGGATCCTCCGCGAACACCTGCTCGTGAAGTGCTCGTCGAGCACCTTCACAAGCCCTCAATCACGTCTCCGGACGAAGACGAAGGCAAGGTAGTCTGTCTCCGTCATCGGCAGTGCCCGGATTTGGACAACGCCATTTGTCCGGTACCTTGCGAGATGGGACCACTGCCCGGCAACCAAGCGGCGTTCCGGCTTACAAGGCGTGCTGCTCCATACAAGCTTGTGGGCGGCATCCTTTACGCCAAGGTGCTCTGGAGTTCTCTCCAAGTGCATCTACATAGCGGAGGTGTGTTCCTTCTTGGGGACATACTGCGAGGGTGCACTGGCAACCACGCCTCCTTGAACTACGAGTGACAAAGCGTTTCGCATGGGCTATTATTGGCCTTTGCGTTACAAGATGCGGGACATCGTGACTAAGTGCAAGGCTTGCCAATTTCCATGGAAGGCACACAAGCCATGCAGAGCTCAAACAATCCCCCCATCTTGGCCTTTCTCCACATGGGGTGCGGATCTTTTCGGCCCATTCCTAAAGGGTACAAGGGCTATACACACTGCTTGTTGCCAGACACTTTTACAAAAGTGGATTGAGCGAGAGCACAATGTCGTCTCTTCACGCCAAAGCGGCTGTTAGCTTTTCAAAAGCAGCGTGGTCCACAGCGGATTCCCCATAAGGCGATCACGGATAACGGTACCAGTTCGGCGAGCTATTCCGGAATCTGCGAGCAATTTTGGGTACCAAGTCTGTTCGCCTCGTGGCGCATCCCGCGAGCAATGGAAGCGATCGGCGAGCTAGCAGACGGATAGTCGAGGTATCAAGCGGCGGGTATTTGCTGCTCTCGGAAACACAACAAGGCACTGGGTTGGCGAAGTTCCTTCCGTCCTCAGGCGATTCGCTTTTCTGACGGTAGAGCGGCCGAAACTCCTTTCCAATTGGTCTAGTGCGAAGCCATCACGCCGCCCGAAATCGTTTTCGGTTAAGCCTCGCCGAGCTTCGGTCAACCTAGTTGACCACGAGCAAGCGCCTCCTCGATCTCGATCTCCTCGAAGAGCGGCAGCACGGCGCTGGGAAATCGAATGGCGCGCTACGGCAAGATCTTGGCAAACGCGGCGCCGTCGATTCGACCTAGGGCTTTGAAGGCGGGCGACCTGCGTTACTGCGCCGTGTCGAGAACTTGTCAATGCCAACAAGTTAACTCCTCGTTGGAGGGCCCGTTCACAGTCGTTTCTTCTGCTCGCCGGAAGTGTTTACCGCTGGCTATGGAGGGCGCGGAGAGAGTTGACCGACACTTGGAACATCGACCAACCGTAAGTTCTTTGTGTAGGTCTTTTACGTATTTAGCAGCTTTGCGCTTTTGTAAACTTGCGCCTTAGTTCGTCAAAGTCTCGGGCACCATATAAAGTTCAATCAATTCTTGATGAATCCTCATGACCTCTGTGCCCTTTTCCTTTGTTGTCTTCTCGACTACTTTCTCTCTGGTAACACTTGATGGTACTTGGGTCTTGCGAACTCTTGGCTCCGCAATCTTAGGATTGTTCCTACCGTGTCTGGTTTCGACAAGTTCCTAAACTTCGGGAGTTTGCGTAACACGGCCTTTCCACCTTGCGGCTAAATGCGCTCTCGTAAGCCCTCTCGGAGGCGAGCACTTGCTTTCGCGCGACCACTTGGTATAACTTTTGCTCTCGTAAGCCCCATGCGGAGAGGCACTTTCCTTGTTCGGTTACTCTGGAGCGCCTAACTTCGTCGCGGCGGTACGTGGAACAAATCGAGCAAGGTTAGGGGTGTCGCTCTTTCTCTCTACATGCGTGCTCGAGTTACGCATAGCTTAGGTTCTCGAGCATCGTCGTCACCAAGAGGCTAGGGTGTCGCTCTTTCTCTTGTGCACTGTTAGGTTACATAAACTTCGGGTTTCAGCGAGATGCTGCGGAAGCTGGGAGTTAGGCTAAGCTCTACCGTTTTCTTAAACTTCCTAAGCTGTTGCTTTTCTCTTAGTTTCATTACGTTCTTGTCTTTTTTCTTGCTCTCTCTTTACGGGGAAAAGGGTAAGTCTTTATTAACAAAATTTGCTTGTACAAAAGTCCATCTCGGTTCTGACCCTCTGACTACCTAGAAGCGAGTTGCTCCTTGAGCTCTCGATCACTTCCTTAAGCGCGGGACTTCCCCTTGGGCTTTGAACCCCTCTACAGCCTCATTTCGGAGGCGATCGGCTTCCTCCTTGCTGCTCCTGGCCTGCTCAAATGCGCCTTGCAGGAGAGCCTCGACCTCTTGGTCTTGGCCCTTGTTGGTCGATCGAGCCTCGCTCTGACTAACTCCTTTGCTCAGTGGTCTTGAGCTGCTCGTCCGGCTCCTTGACCTTCTTCTCCAGCGGTGATCGCCCTCACGCCATCCAGCATCTCCTCTCCTCCTGTGAAGCCCACGGGGTTGAGATCTAGCACAGAGTCCGGATATCTGCTCCTCCTTGGCGGTTTGGGCTTTAAGCTTCTTGGCTTCCTCCATGGTGGTTCCTTGGTGGGGCCGCCTCGACAAGCTACTCTTCAAGCCACTTAAATGCGGCCGGCATCTCCTCAGCGGCACTTCGCCTTCACGGCTTCTTTGGCTCCTCGGCTTCCTTTAGGAGAGCTTGAGAGGAATGCCTCTCCTTGGTCAACTGGCCTTGAGCTTCTTAGCTTTAGCCTTGACCGGCTCGGCTTTGGGCCAGCGTGGGCGCTGCCCGAGATCCCCGCCGAAGATGCTCGG
This sequence comes from Raddia guianensis, assembly GCA_036346415.1. Classification (NCBI taxonomy): domain Eukaryota; kingdom Viridiplantae; phylum Streptophyta; class Magnoliopsida; order Poales; family Poaceae; genus Raddia; species Raddia guianensis. The sequence continues at coordinate 9,989 of JAYEVB010000515.1, read as the reverse complement.
GAGGAAGGCCAGCAGCTGACCCGTTCGATGGTGACCCCATCCTCGGTTCGCCATGGTGTCCACGAAGACACGGGAGGGAAGAACAAGTTAATTCGTTGCGATGGCGTGGCTAAGCGAAAAATTCGACCTTGGTGTTTACCTTGCCAAGTCGGCGCTTCGATCCATGACGCGAGCGGTCCCTCGAGCCATCGTCCGAAGCCCCTTCGTCTTGGGATGAAGCGAAGCGCTCTTGCCGTCGCCGCCTTGTTACGCTCCTTCTTTTTGCGCGGGCTTGCATCGCTCCGGGGAGGCTGGAAGCGAGGCGGCGCTTTTCTCTGCGCTCCTTCTCCTCTTCCTTTTCTCTTCCGCCGAGGCGTCTTGGCGGCCGGCTCCGCTCCGCTCGGCGGTTCCGTGGGACACCCGATCGAGCATGTCGAACTCTATCGTGACCGAGGAGATTCTCCACGAGGACTACTGACTTCGAAGGCGGATGTCTCTTCCCTGCGGATCGGATCGATTCCTTGATCTTGATCGCCTTCAAATCTGGTGGATCGCCAGCGCCAGGCGACTCTCTTTGCGGGGCGCATATCTGATCCCGTGGCGAGCTCCGTGCTCGAGGCTGGATCTCTTCGCTCGGCAACTCTTGGCCCGGAAGCCTTGTATCTGTCCCGGGGCGAAACTCCGTGCTCGGCAGGCCCAGATCGCTCGCGGGCGGCTCTTTGCGGGCGCATATCTGATCCCGTGGCGAGCTCCGTGCTCGAGGACCTGAATCTCTTCGCTCCGGGCAGCTCTTCGCCGGGCCTTGCATCTGAATCCCGGGGCGAACTCCGTGCTCGAGGCCCAGATCGCTTCGCCGGCGACTCTTTGCGGCGCATGCTCTGAATCCCGTGGCGAAACTCCGTGCTCGAGGCCAGATCTCTTCGCTCCGGGCAGCTCTTACGCGGGCCGCATCTGAATCCCGGGGCGAGCTCCGTGCTTTCGAGGCCCGGATCACCGTGCCGGCAGCTCTTCGCGAGGCGCATATCAACCGCTTGACGAGCTCCGTGCTTTCGAGCTGGATCACCAGCAGCAAGGCGCTCTTCGCCCAAAGCGTCGTCACAATCCCTGCTGACGAGCCCGTGCTCATTTGGATCTCCTCGCGCCGGACAGCTCTTCGCCGAAGATAGCGTCTATACGCCCGCGCGGCGAGCTCCGTGCTTTCGAAATTTGGATCAAAATTCCTAGGATCCGAGTACATTAGCTTTGGTGTGGATGACAGGGAGAAAGGCTGACAGCGCTTGGAACATCGACCCGACCGTAAGTTCCTCGCGTGGGTCTTCGTTTCCTAACCCGTGCTTTTTCTCAAATTCGTGCCTTGGTTAGTCCAAGTCTCTCGGTGCTGCATGTAAAAGTTCAACCCATTGAGCGGTGAATGTTGATGACCCATGCATCCCTCCTCACCACTTGTCTTCTCGAGACTATTCTTTCTCTCTGGTAACACTTGATGGTTTGCCGGTCTTGCGAACTCTTGGCTCCAGCGATTTTAAGGGTTTCCCTGCCCGTGTCTGGTTTCAACAAGTTCCTAAACTTCGAGTTGCGTAACCACGGCATCCGACCTGGCGGCTAAGCACGCTCTCGTAAGCCCTCCGTGGCGGGCACACCCGCTCAGCTGCACAACCCTTGGCAAAGCTTTGCTCGTAAAGCCTCGCGGCGAGGCACTTTCCTTGTTGTTGATTCGTTGGAATCGCCTAACTTACGTTAACGAGCAGTTCTGAGCAAGTCGATCGGGGATCTGGTGTCGCTCTAACTCTCTCACACGTGCTTGAAGTGATAAGTTCGAGGTCTTCATCGTCGTCCGTCTGCAGAGACTAGGCGTCGCTCTTTCTCTTCTGCACATGACCGAGTTAGCAAGCTCAGGTCCTCGGCGGTACTGGCAGAAGTGGGAGCTAGGCTAAAGCGCTCTATCGGTTTTCTTAAACTTCCTAGCGCTGTTCGCCTTGCTCTTGGTTTCTGATACGTCCTTGTCTTTTCTTTGCTCTCTTTGCGGGAAAAAGCTGCTCGCTTCTCGGTCAGACTCTCGGTGCGATTCAAGCGGCCTTTCAGCGGTCTTGGTGCTTTCGGCCAGCTCCTCGAAGACCGCCTCTCCTTGAGTCGATTGGGACTTGGGCTGAATTTGGCAAGCAGTGCGTTTTCAGTTTTCGGTTCCTTTCCTTAGCGTTAGTTTTCCAAAACCTCGTTGGTCTTCGCTCCCGTGGCGCTCCAGCGTCTGAGCATGTCTTTTATCGCAGCGACTTATGCAGCTCGGTTAACGGCGGTACCACCGATGGAGTTACGCCCACCGTAAGCGATTCTCGCCATAGCGGGCATGCCGCGTATAGCCGATTCTCGCCATAGCGGGCACTCTGGCGCTGGTTCCGCGCGCGCGGCGACCTCTGTTGCTGCAGGTCCATGTCGAATAGATTTCGCCTACGCCGTCTTGCACAGCTAGGTCTGTCGCCTTCCACGGTTAGCGGTCTTAGCCGCAGCGGTACCTGCCTGCTGGCGTCTTTTTTATCCGTACTCGTCCTTCACAGCACGGTAATCCGAGCATTGCACCTGCAGCGAGTCACCCCATCGTAGCCAATTCTCATGCAGCGGGCACTCCTTGCGTCGGTTCCGCATTCGCCCGGGTGACACTAACGCTGCTCGGGGCGTGCGGAAAAAATTATGTCTTGTCTTGGTGAGTTAAGTCCTTAGCGTGTTTTCAAAACTTCGCTTTGCTCTTCTTAAACCTTTTCTTGCTCTCTTTCCCCTTCTTTGGCTTGTTTCTTGTTTGTCTTCTGCGGGGATATACGAGGAAGCAGGAGCGTCGAGACTCGGTGATGGTCGTAGCGAGGTTCCGGAGCTTCCACCAAACCGATGTGCATCCCTCTCTTCTCGGGTTTGCTCGCGCATGCGGGGGCCCGATTCACCGCGTATGATTTCTTGCCTTTGCCCGGCGGCCTTCCACAGTTCGGCTAAGTCAAAGGTAGTGCTCCTGTGAGTCCTGCCCACCGTAAGCCGATTCTCGCCATAGCGGGCATGCCATCGTAAGCCGATTCTCGCCATAGCGGGCACTCAGCGTCGGTTACGCGCAGAACCAGCGCTAACAACTGCGCAAGGAATCGTCATGGGTAAGCGTTGATTTCACATGTTCTTTTCGCGGCTCTGGCGCATCGGGTTGTGATTCACCTCATGGGCGGTTCTTAGCGGGCCTTATCGGTCCCCATGACGAGCTCCGTGCTCGGTGGATCACCTCGCGCTGGCGGCTCTTGCCGGGCGGGCTCCTACGATGCGTCTTCGCTGGTTGCACTACGGTTTCCTTTAAGCTCGGTGCTCGGACCTGATCTCCTTACTTGGTTTCCTTTGGCGAGCTCTTTCGTTCGGGGCGGGTCACCTTTCCCATTAGTATGCATTATGCGCTCCAAGCACCACGATCTCGTCTGGAGGCACATCATCTTCGCTCTGAGCATAACATTAGCTCGAGGCGCCAATTTCTATTTCCTCGGGCAAACTCTGGCCGAGAGGTGGACCCTATCTTTTCCTAGGCATCTGAATGCCTAGATGCGGCGGCTGAGTCCGTCTCGCGACTTGCTATGTTCATTCTCCGGAAGATCGATCTTACGGGATCACGTGAGTGCGCTCTTCACTACCAAAGAAGTCAATCCCTCCTTGGTGACGTTTAGCCTCAAGGAGATGATTCACCTCACTTATTCGATTTACGTATCGGTGAGTACTACTGCGCGGACGGATGTCGATTCCTGATTCGGCCTTAGCGAGTTGCTCGGGCAGACAGGTTTGTTCGGTCCCGAACAAGTATTGTTGAGTTGAACCACAACTGTTGATTAGCTTTGTTGCGTCTTTGTGGCGGGAAAAATACCCTCTTCGTGACTTGGAGTCTCAAGAGATGACCCCACTCTAGTGAGTCCTTCCACTTGAGTCTCGGGGAGCAAGTAGCCGGGGATTAGATTACGACCCATTGCCATGGCCTACTCCTGACAGCCCAATCAGAGCAACCTACGGGGCCCGGCTCCTGAGAGGTTCTCGAGCCCATGTGCATCTGCGAGAACAGCTTCTTGGTGATGCAGTGCGTAGCTTGACCTAGGAATGCGTGTTTGAGTCTTACCGAACAAAAAGAAGTTACTGACTACGTGAAGACCGGACGTTGCTTTCCCGGATTGGATTAGGAGTCGTGATCCCCAAGACTAGAGGTATGCCTTATCTACCTCGGGATATATTTGGCATGTATGAGTTAGGTTATGTACTCGTAGTTAGCGACCGATATTCCTTGATAGGTCGGTTTGCTCGGCACTATATAAACAAGGCCCCTACGGTGTGAGGGCTCTACAGCACTTGATCTTGCATTGTCGCTGTACACACATAACCTCGCCCGAGACTTGTTAATCTGCCGAGCCATCTCTTGTATTCATCTACGATATATAAGAAAGAATTTGGGCGTGAGGGCTATTATCTCTCTAGAGAGGCTGAACCGAGGATAAAAACCCACATCTCACATTGCGTTCTTTGTTAGCGTTGTTTGGCGTGTCTCCTATCTCAATCTTAAGAACCTTAGCGACTTGAGATCGTTATCTCAACCGTCGACAAAACCAAAATTCAAAAACATGTGCCTAAACTCTAAAGTGAACCCCTATGCTCGATTTTCATGCCTATATGAAAATCAAGGTAAATTGGAGGTTCGCACATTTTGTTGATCTCTAAGATCAAAATTTGGGTTTTAAATTTGACTTGATTTCATTTGTCATATTATATTCTTATCCCTTCAAAATTAAAATTTTAGAAAATCACTTCAAATTGCTCACATTTGAATCTTCCTCTAATTTTTGAGCAAAATGGAATCATCATTTCAAAATATTATTTTTATATAATATCTCTACTTTTGGTGGGGCCCCTGCAGTGAAGTGAGTGCCCGTGACTCGTTTTCAGCCTTAAATCGGGCGCCGTCCAAACCACTCTCGAGCGCCCGTCCGATCACGTGTTACATGCACGCATACCTCCTGTCGGACTGTCCGTAGCCATCGGCGCCGTCCAACAGTATTATCATGTCGCTCCCCTGTCAGACGCCGTCGCTCTCCGCGACCCGTCGCGAGGTTCCTGGCGCTGAACCCCTTTGTGGGGCCCGTCCGTAACCGTCGGCGCCGTCCGGCAAGGACCTATCGCAGGCCGCTTATTAACCCTCTCGCCTCCCTCTTTCCTCATTCGATCTCCTCTCCTCCCAAACGGCGCCGCCCTGCTTCTTCTCCTCAGGGAAGACCCTCGTGACCTCCGGCGATCTCCACCACCACGGCGGCCTCCCTCGTCGTCCTCTTGATCCCCTCCGTGGATTGGGCGGGCGGCCCGTTAAATCGCCTCTTCTCGTCGAGTTCCCTCCTTTCCCTACGGGAAGGGCCGAAGGCGATCTCCTCGCGCCGGCGTCTTCCTCCTTCGCTTCGAGGCTCGGATTGGACCGTGGTAGGTGGCACCGTGTCGATGGATCATTGGTCGATGGCGGTTAGCGGCGAAGTTATTCGTCGATGGTTTCATTGTCGGAGGAAGTGTTTCCATGTAAATCCGAAAAATTGGGAAGGCTGGGCGGGACCCTCGGTGGTCGGCGTGGCAATGGCGATGAAGCGTCCGGATTACATCGATGGGCGGCTAGTGTGCGCTCCTCCTCGCCCAACAAAGTGACTAGAAGCGGATATTCAGCGGCGTGATGAAATTCATTGGTCTGGATGGCGGGATCTTCCTTTGCCACCGAGAGGATCTTGCGATGTCACCTATCTTTGAGGACCCCATAGATGAGGATATTCTTGAGGCGGTGGTGCAGGGGCGACCCGTGGATGATCAAGTTCTGAAATTGTCTATGGAACCGAGGAAAAAAGGCATCTCGTATGCCGGATGGTTCCCTGTGGCGAGAGGATACCGAGGACTTCAGGTTCTACACAAGTTTGAAACAAGCGCCATGTGCTTCTCTGCTCCCTCGGGGCCCTAGGGACCCTCATTGTGTAGGCGAGATATCCGAGTGGCGAGGACGGTACACAACACTATATTAGCTCCTCTGGTTTGGCTGAATTGATTTCAAACAAGAGATTGACACGGACAAAGAGGCCTTGAGCTCTTTGCTACTTCTTGATTGAAGGCGAGGCGAGTCAAACTATTATCATTATTGATGGCGGGTTCAAAGGATCCCGATGGCGAGATGAATCCCTGGGTACTCCAGTTAACATGATTTGAATGGGTGTGCTATGAAGATGGTTTTGGAGGGCAAATATCCTCCTTTGGCTGAAGTTAGATTTATGTACCGGATCTTGATGATGAAAAATCGGTATTGATAAACCGTCGATTCTGACGAGGAGCCCATTATTAATCTTATACTCGAAGCACATTGTTTGTTCGGTGGCAATGCGGAATTCTTCCCATTTCGGTGGTTTATGTTATTTCTTGACGGCAAGACCATCAATGTTGGAGCTACCCTCTTGGGAGAATTTGATGGCGCCATCTTGAGGAGAAGTTAATAGGGCACTACCTCTGGCCCCTTATATCGGTCTATTGCTCTCCGGGAAGGCGTGTAACAAATGATGAAGTAAGGAGTTGGAACAACGGAATCAAAAGCATCGGATGAAGAATTTCTTGAATTCTCTTGGGAACAAGCCAAGTTAGCTAGACACAGTGATGATGCTTCTCCACCAGGCTCATCTTTGCTCCTGCTGCCCCAATCACCATTTGTGCCAACTTTGGTGCGAGCTCCTCTTGCGATCCCTCCTCCATGGTTTGATGCTTTGATAGGTGAGATGAAATTTGCAGATAGAAATTTTCTGCTGAAGTGAAAGAAGAATAGACCACCGAGGGTGTGAACTTGGAGGCGCGGACATACTTGGCGGATGAGTTGGCAAATTCAAGTCATTTATTAGTACATGGGGCGATGTTCATGCGGTGCGGAAGGACAAATCCATATGCTTGGTATTCTCATACCCTACAGCTTTCGGGCTTATGGCGGCTCGAGTTCCCTCGCCCTGTCTACCCACCACGGTCCATCCTTGGGTATATCCTTCGCCTGCACCTTCTTTTGTGTCTCCACCACGTCATATCCTTCTCGGGTAAGATTCATTTTCTGGTGGAGAATGGCTCGTCATCTCAACTTTTCTTTGCCAAATCCTCAACCAACCCAGGATGTTTGATGATCCTTCCTCACCTCGGTCGGTCCCCTCTGCAGCTCATATGCCCTTGTTCAAAGCGTCCCAGTGAGGGCTCCTCTACCGTGGCGGGGAGATGGGAGGGCGACATGGATCAAGATCAGCAAGAATAGGACCTTTTCCCGTTTGTGTCCTTGGTGACAAAGGGAGAGATTAGAGGGTTAGTAGTGGGTAGTGAGATCGAGGTTGTGTTTTCTGTAATATTATTTATTGCCTCGATACTGTTGAAATTTGTGGTTGTTACCTTAGTTGATTTTATGACATTTAAATCTTGTTGGCTTCTAAACTTATTTTTTTGCATGAATTTAGGGGGCTTCCTTTACTTGCACATCCTTGTGGTCGAGTTGTGGTTGTCTTAAATTTAAAATTGCTCGCATATTTGTATTGCACTAACCCTTTTGCGCTCAAAAATTTTATTCTCTTTTGGGTTGTCATCAAGTGCCACAAAGGGGAGATTGTGAGCATCGTTGAGCCCTAATTTTTGTTAGTGGCATTGATGATAAAATTAATCAATATAAAGGGCTAGGGGTTTTGGACTTCTCGGAACCCTAAAGACTAGCGCTTTTGCAAACCCTAATTGACGGCGTAAATTTTTGTTGCTCCAAGATTTCAAAGTCGTGACGAGGCGAAGAAGAGGTCACGTATGATTAAAGTAGTTAGGTTTATTTCATGTTTTTTCGTCGGTTTCAAAGGGTTGAATATCTCGGACTATCGGATCCTTGCAATTCCGGCTTCGGTTTCCGTAATCCCCTCTTCTAAAAATACCCATTTATCCCTTTGAGAGATTTCTAGAGAAAACCCACCAAAATTTCCCTCACTTTTCTGGCAAAATCTATACATCGGACGGTCAGGAAAAGCGAACGGCGTCAAACCATAAATCCCAATTTATACACTCGTCGGTGGCGTCCGTCGTTCCGACGGCGTCCGATAAATCAAAAGTTGGTGTTTCTGCGCGGGCGGCAGGCGTCGGTTAGCTCCAGCGCTTGCCTATCCCTTTGTCGGACGCGTCCGGAAGAGCCGACGGCGTCCGATAACCGTTCTTTGTGAGCGTGAAGCTCTGTCGGAAGCGTCCGGTGTCCGTCAGACGGCGTCCGTGAAGCTAACGGCTAATCTTTTGTCCTCTTGAGAACAGCGTGATTTTGCTCTTGGGGCTATAAATACCTACCTAGTGGTGCTACTTTGAGGTTTCTTGCTCCATTCACCTACCCATTCATAGCTCATCAATTAGGTGTTCTAGAGCCATTCCTCCACCCACAAGATCATCCAAAGCCTCAATCCATCAAACCCCAATACCGAGCTTCATGGAAGTCCCGATCCGGCATGATCGGGCGTTTGGACTTATTACTTTTGAAGATATCGCCGTGGAGGCTTGGGAGTAGGCCTTGGCGTGTGGCTACTCTCGAGTCGGTGTCGGTGTGAGTCCACCTCGCGGATGGGAACGACTACAAGGAGTGAGTGAGGCTGAAGGCTCGAGGCGAGCCGGTCCTTGTCTTATGAGGTAGCCTCAGGGAGTAGGAGTTGCGGTTCGAACCCGGTGAAACAAACACCGTGTCACTCTCTCATTTAATTTCCATTTACTCTCGCTTTGCTTGTGTTCATTTGAATGCCATGTCATAGTTGCTTTGTGATTTATTTATAGCTTCCGCTTACTTGACTTGCAACTAGGATTGGGTCATTCTTAACTTGTTAATTAAGAATAATTTAAGTAAAGAAATTAAAATTGCTTATTCACCCCCCCTCTAGGCCTTAGGATCCTCTTTAGAGTCCCTACAGGATATATCATTCTCGATAGGGACCGGCATTGGTCATCACCGAGGGTGATAATGGGCACACATCCCGGGTGCGTCGGCTAGTGAGGGCTGGCAACCCCTCTAGGCGAGACGGGCATGCCATGGCATGTGTGATCCACAACACGATTGCCAAATCGGAATGATGGTGGAACTAGGAAAGGTTGGGGGCAACCGGAAGAAAGTTGAGATGATTGGTTAATTTGGATATGGGTATTGGATCGGTTGAGTTGGTTGTGAAATTGGGCAAGAGTGGTAGAGTTTGAGTTGGTTACTTTAAGGTTGGTCGTCAAAGTGCAGTCGGTTGGTGCCTTAGTTATGTTTGTTCTTGTCTTGAACCCCGATGATTAAAAAAGCATTAATACGATGCTAGATAGGGTAATTTGAACTCATCTTAAAACTGGTTTTACGCAAATAAAATAACATCTTGCCCAAATCAAAACCTCCTAACATTAAATGCATTAAGGGAGTGTTAACTAGCGCGTTTGGATAGCCGACCTGCATAACTCCACTTTTTAGATGAAAGTTAAGGAGAAGGATTTGCTCGAGTGTCGCGATTGAGATGATCCGGCTACAATGGCCATGATGTGGTTGAGGTTTGCTCCGATCGTGACATGAATGCATAGCCGTTGGAGGATAGTTCGGTTAACATTATATGCTCTCTCATCGATGGTTTACCTATAACGTTATACGGCCTCTCGGCTTATGTAATATTAAGCTGCGTCATGCAACGATTATGTAATACTTGAATAATGAAACATATATACGTATGATACTCGGCTATGTATTGCACGCACTAAATCTTGATCCGAGTCTAGTGCATGTGAACAATGACTCTCTGGTAAGTATAAAATTGAGGTTGGAAACACCAAAATATACCCAAAACTAATATTATGTTCAATTGATTGCGATTTTGACTAAAATATTATTTCCTCCGTTCCAAACAAGGCAAAACAATGATACAATAAGAAACAATCATGTGTAGAGACCTCTGAAGGCCCCTTCTTTTCAAGTATCGTTGTGTTTTAAATTTATT
>JAYEVB010000305.1:0-19313 GCA_036346415.1 Raddia guianensis | reverse complement strand
AGGCTGGGCGAGCCCTCAGAGGCCGAGAGGCCCCTGCGGCGTCAGCGGGCGATCAGCTCAACACGGGGGCGGAAGCCCCTCAGAGGCCGAGAGGCCCCTGCTGGGCGCAGGCGATCAGTCTCAAGGCTGCATGAGCCCTCGAGAGGCCGAGAGGGCCTCTGGCCGACGGGCGATCAGTTCTGGGCCAACGGGCGAGCCCCCTCAGAGGCCGAGAGGGCCCCCTGCTGGCCGACGGGCGATCAGCTCCAGCTGGGCCAAAGCGAGCGCGTGATGCGAGGCCCTCTCAAGACTGGAAGTAGGGTCCCACGCACAAAGGGCCTGCGGGTAGGGAACGTCACATGCGAGTTCAGTGATGAAGGCTCTGCCGCCGCTGATAAGCCGCATTTAATGCGACATCACGCGGATGACAGATGCGAAGAGATGATTACTGCCATGCGACTCCCTCGCAGTCTCGAAAGCGGCCATCGTGGGCGCTGTAAGAATTGACCGAGAGAGAAGGTTTACTTGAGACGACGCCTGGCCAGGAGAGCAGATGGGCTTTACCAGCCTCACCGCGAGCCTGCAGTGGGTCGAGGTCGCCATGGCACGCGAGGCGGCGCCACGGGCGCAGTGCAGCACGTTGCCTCTCCGTCAGATCTCACCTGCTTTGTCCTAATATCGAGAGTATCAGATTGTTTACCCTTCCCCAGCCTTTCTCCTACGCCGGCTTGAGGCTTGTATAAGAGAGAGAGAGAGAGGGAAGAGGGCACGTTGTACTAGCGTACAGCATTCAAGCATCCTGTGAAACACATTCCCATTTTCAACTACAATCTAAAAGAGCTAAGGCTCAAGAGGAGTAGGACTATTACCCGCGAGGGGTCCGAACTCGGTAAATCGCGAAGTCGCTCCCGCAGCGTCTCCGACGCCAAATCGAACCGAGCTTGATCGAAGTTAATAGTGACCAAAAATCGACCGGGTGTGATCCGCAGCTGGTTGAGCCGGAGAACACGCAGTGGCGCCGCCAGTAGGGTGCGCTAGCATCGGTTTAAGCTTCTTTCACCCTTCTTCAGAGGCGACAAAGAGAAATGGCCGCGATGGGAGCGGTGAAGCGTGCCGCTAGAGTCGCGCCACGGAGTCGGCCAGCAATGATGGCGGTGGATCACCCGGTAGCCGCCCGCCAGGTCGGAACCCCTAGCGAAAGCGCCACTGCCAAGCTTAGCGGCGCCCGCCTGGAGGAGTGCACTCACATAACCTCCATGCGCGGCTGTGGCCTCACCGGAGAACCCACCGGTTCCGGTGATTCCGGACTTCTTGGCTGCACCGTGGTTGGCCACTTGGCCCGCTGATACTGGCGGCGGCAGAGCCGGGCAAGGCAGTAAGTTTCGGGGAGCGGAACCGTGTTTCCGCTTCTCCTGCTTTTTGTTGCCCTCGCACCTCTCGCAGACCTCCCCGTGAGGGGGGCGGGCCAAGACGACAAGAGCTGCGACGACCACGGGGCTCGGCACGGGCAAAGGCAAGGTGTGTGGTGGATCTCCGGCCCCACTCTGAGGACCGCCACTTGCTGTAATGGAGAAGACTCATACATTAAGTTCGCCGGGTCATGATCGAAGGACTGCTGGGCTGCCTGCCAGACGCTGGGACCAAAGAAGAGGGTTCCCTGTGAGAGCTGCCTCCGCCAAAGGAGGGTAGGTTTCTGGCCGCTTTAGGACGGACGGGGCGGGGAGGACTGCCCCGAGCAGAGGGTCTTCGGACGTCGGGCGCCAAGGCTTAAGGAGTCACACATTCAAAGGGCTTCGAACGGTTTCGTCTGCCCCATCGAAAAGTATGACGGCTCCACCAACCCCGGCGAGTTTTTGCGCATCTACACGACGCAGGATGTAGTCGACAGAGGGTCAGGAAGATTCCGCGAACCATTTCTGCCGCGGTCCTCACTGGCGCGAGCTCCGGCGTGTCATTATGAACCCGCGCCGAGTCCGTGGGGTCATGGAAGGAGCTCTTGAGCTCTTCTCAATACCAACTCCCAAGGCACCTTCGAGCAGCCCGTGAGAAGACGACCTTACAACGTGGAGCGAAGAAGGAGAGTCGGGCGGCGACTATATTCGACGCTCACCAGTCCGCGAACATTATCCCTCGACATCTCCATCGACGCCGCGGTCACGGCATTCGTGGAGAGGCGCCCGAGACCCCAAGGTCAAGGAGAAGATGGCCACCCGCAAGATCAAACGACCGAGGAGCTTCTTCACCATGGCGCTTAAGGCGCGCTTTCAGGCGGAGAGCCAGATTACCGGGTCATACGGCGAAGGACAACAGGAGGGCGAGGTCGACCTCGAGGAACCCCGGGCGGTAAGGATAAGAAGAAGGCTAGCGCCGAGACCGGACAGTCATGCGGTCACGAAAGCGCGACGACGACGATGATCATACGCGCCACGCAGAATGGGCGCAAGCGCGTAAAAGTGGAGGAGGTCGCGGGCACCGGCAGGTACGGTCCTCAGCAGACGGCACGTGGCGGGCGCCTATGGTGATCGCCAGCGAGGTCATGACGGCCTTCGCGGCCGACGAGGGCGATATCGCTGTCTCCGTGAGTGGGACTAAGGCCTTACTTATCCCATTCACCGCAACAACTCCCCACGACTCTGGCGATTGCTGTTGTCAAGCCAAGAAGATGGTGGGATGTCGAGTCCACGAAAGAAGCAGCAGGGCAGGCGTCCGGCAAAGGGTAAAGGGCAAGGAGATTCGCCGCTTGGTTTTCAGCAGCAGGGCTGCCGGTTGCCGCCATCCACCATGCTTCGCCATCTATCCGCCCCACGCCAGCTTTAAGGCGGCAATGAGGGAAGTGGCGCCGCCGTGCGTTCGCTTTTGGGTCAGAAGGCAACGGCGTGGGTCGGAGCAACCGGGATCGGGCTCACCAGTTTATCACCTAGCCAGCACGCCGTCTCGACATCTCCCGATCGCGGGTTGCGCCCACGGTCCCGAATAAAGCTTAGGGCGGGCGTTGGTAGATCTGAGGGAGTTCCTCAACCTCCCCGGTTCCCGTCGCCATGGCGCTTCCAGATCCAAGCAGCCGAGCTTCGGCCCAACACCCCTGCTTCGCATCGCATCGGCACAACAGTCCGTCTGGCTGGGCGCTACGGCTTCCGGGACGTTTGAGGCTCGGCTAACTTTCGTGACCGAGATGCTCGAGTTCGAGGTGGCGGACTTCGACCTTCTCATAACGCCATACGTTAGGTCGGGCACGGCGCAGTACTCAAGTTCATGGCGGTTTGCCACTATGCGCATATGGTGGTGAAGATCCTCGGTCACCGCCCCATCGCCTTTGAAAGTGGACCGCCCGAGGCGCTTCGCTGCGATAAAGGACGCTTGCTTTCGCGGACGACGGCGGCCTGGTAGGCGTCGAGGCTGGATTTTGGGAGCTCTCCTATTCCGACTCTGCGTCTCCCTGCTCATCCGCTGAGGTTAAGGCGGTTCCCCGAGCCAGTCGCATCTGCCAAGACCGTGTGGTGGGCGCTCACGCCGCAAATAGGAAGGCGCCGCCTCTTTCTAGTCTAACGCAGACGTGTTTGCTTGGCAACCGTCCGACATGGCTGGGTCCCAAGGCGAGGTGATTGAGCACAAATTGGCAACGCTTCCCGGGCGCATTTAACGGCCAGATGCGCAAGGTCCGGAAGGGCCATGGTGGACTGCGGAGTTATCCGGCAGAGGTGGACAAGTTCTAAGCGGCGGGGTCGCACGCAGTTGTCGCCCATCCTGTGGCTCGCGAACCCTGCCCCTCGCTAAGAAATCCAACGGGCGCGGAGGATGCGCGGATTTCACCGATTTCAACAAGGCGTGTTCGGGCGATCTGCACACGCCTCGCAGATCGTATCTCATCGCCGACTCAACAAGTGCGAAAGTAAACAGAAGCTCGGATGCGCATCTGGTACCACCTGCATTAGTACATGGCCAAGAAGATGAAGACAAACCGCTTTCGCGGACGCCCATGGGCGCTTCATCGCTACACAAGGATGGCGCTCGATCAAGAATGCAGGCCCAACCTATCGTAGGGCCGTAGCATATCGCTTTCACCGCCCCCAAATAGGCGCGAACTCGGAGGTGTATGTCGATGATCCGTGGTGAAGTCCAAGAAGGCGGAGGAGTTGATCGAAGCACTGGAAGTTAAGAAACTCTTCACCAACCCGAGGGAAGCATCGTGATCAAGCTTAATCCGTAGAATGCGTGTTCGCCGGCTGGCCGGGCAAATTGTCGATTCCTCGCTTCCCAGAGGGGGATAGAGGCGAACTCGACAAAATCGCAGTAATGATCGAGAACACGAAGCCCCGACGCGATTTCTCACTGTGATGCAAAGGTCATGGTGGGCTGCTTCGACCTCCTCAGCCGGGCGAGGCTCGCCTGGGATAAGAGTCTCCCACCACTCAAGCTCTTGAAGAAGACCAACCAGTTCGAGGGATCGCTGAGGCGCAGTGGCGCTCGACGGGCCGAAGAAGTACTCACCTCCCCGCCTGCGGCCGGTGGCCCTGCACCCCGGCGAGCCACGATCCCCACGGCATGGCAAACCCCCAGCGGGTGTTAGCACTTGCTGGTGGCGGAAAGAGAAGGAGTTCAACGCCCGCTTACTACGCCGCTGAAGGTCCTCCACGACGCCGAAATAAGGTATTCACAAGACCAGCAGATGCTTCTACGCCAGGCCGACGGCTGGCCCGAAAAGCTACGCCACTACTCCAGGGCGAGAAGTCACGTGTTGACCAAGATTCTTGCGGAGATCCTCTTCAACCACGAGGCGACGGGTCGACGCTGCCGGGCCATGGAGTCCGGCAGAATTCGGATCTCAAGTTCGCTTCCCCCGAACGGGCCATCAAAGGCAAGCTCTCGGAGTTCGGCCGAATGGACTCGGGCGACACAGTAGTCGAAGACACCTCAAAGACCTCGCCGGGACTCTCTTCTTCGACGGCTCGGCTCACCGAGGGGTTAGGCCGGCGCCGCTCGGTGTCTCCCATCGCGATAAGTCGCCCAGCACCACCAGCGTTGGACTTCGCCACCAACAACGTCATGGAGTAATGCGAGCGATTGCTCGCCGGTCTCGGGTGGCCTCGACCTTTGGCATCCGGCAAGGTTACAAGTAAAGGCGACTTTCCCGGTCATCAACCGTACGTTAGCGATTTCTCCCGCCGATCCCGCCATGGCGCCTATTTGGCGGAGGCGCGCGGCTGAGCGGCAACTTTCGAGGGTTTAATTATCGTGCACGCCCCTCGCCGCGACAACTATATGGCGGATGAATCGTCCAAAGTTGTCTCGCCGAGGGCACTCGCTCCGCCGGGTCTTTGAAGAAAGACTTACGCTGCCGCCTGTCGCAGCCTCTCAATCTCGGCGGGGACGACGCTTCGACGCAATCCCCACTTCGAGGAGACGCTACCAATCTCGCCGCAGCCCCTGTTGAGGGAGGAGGCGAGGAACTCGCCGAGGCGGTTGAGGCGAAACCCTGCCGTGCAAAGTAGTACGCCGCGCATAATGTGCGTAACGCCGCTACGCCATCCGGGAAGGTCAAGGACGGATCCGATCTCAGCCTACCCGCTGGATGGAGTGATCCTCGACGATGACGCCGCTTGCCGAGAAGATAGCGCCAAGCCAAGCGCCACGCCCGTAGGTGGGGGACTGGACGCCGCATGCTAAACGGAGTTCTCACCGGCGCGCTACTCGGGAAGCGGAGCGCACTTTCTTGAGATCCATGGAGGTACATGCGAGCCATTCGGGCCGCAAGCGCTGGTTGGGAAAGCTCGCCACGGCTTTATTGGCCCATCGCCTCCGTGATGCTCTTCGAAGCCGTGAGGAGATGAAGCGCGCTAATTTCATGCTAAGCGATCCACCGATCGCACAAAGCGCCGCGAACGATTCCGCTTCTCCTGCCGTCATGTCCGGGGCCGACATCCTGGCCTGCTCTCGCTGGCAACCGGAGGTTACACGATCCGTTTGCCGCCCATCGGCTAAGTTCACTATAAGCGGGTTGCTCTCGCGCCCGGCGATCACATCCGCAGCTGCTATCAAGTTTATGAAGAGCATCTTCGTCCGGTTCGTTGTCGCCAACAATCATCACTACAACGGCGCCAGCCTGCAAAAGTTACCGGTTTCCAAGACCGCGCGGCGAATTGGGCATTGCCGTCAGGCTTCGCATCTGTGAGCGCATCCAAGAGCAGCAATGGGCAAGTGGAGCTGCAAACGCTAAGCACCGAAAGGGCTTCAAGACAAGGGCGCTCGATCGCCTGGAGAAGCGCAAGGGTGCGCCAAGCAAGAAGTCCCCATCAGGTTGTGGGCGCCGCGGATAACTCCTACCGAGCCACCGCGATACCTTCTTCTTCTCGTGTATGGCTCGAGATGGTGCTTCCCATCGAAGCCGCCGGCTCCCTAAGGGTGCCGGTTCGCCGAAGATAAAGACTCGACCGCGCAGGACGGAAGTAAATGTCTTTGGGAGGAGATCCAGAGAGGCGGCGATCCGGCTGCCAGATATCAACAAAGGGCAACGCCGGTATCAAGCAAGGCGGTGTGTGAGAACACTGGCAGGAATGCACTTGCTCGCAAGAAAATCCAAGCGCCACAGCGGGCAGAATAACTGCTCTCGTGGAGGGCCCCTTGAGAGGATCTCTAGGCCGAGAAGGTGAATTCCCTTTTTTCAAATTTTATTTCACTCAATTCGCTTGCTTAATTAGTCAAATTAGGAACCCAAGCTATCGATGGATTTAGAGTCTAGTTGCGGAAGCGACTACAATGAGACACAAGCGACTACTAGAGGCTCGGCGGCACTCACATGCAAACGATCAAGTTAATGTGCTAAGTAAATGAATGAGACAAGAAGGCGCAAACCGAAGAGCTTCAAGTTCGGTGCTCAACATATGAACACCTACGCCTCCGCTGAGGAAACTTCTCACACAAGAAGTCGAACCCTTTCGCCTTGAAGCTCAATCCACTCGTGGTAGCTCTTTTCACCAACACATGGTAGGCGTAGCCCAAACCTTCACACATCTAAGCGAAGTTCTCTCACACGCCAGAGGTCTCACACCCCACCCCAAGACCGACACACGGCACCCCACAACGACACACGGTGGATTTCACCTCAACACATGAGGTACCCCTAACACATGGAGGATTTGGCTCCGGCATAATGACACCTTGGCACCACCGATTGGCTGAGAATGGCCGACACACGGCGGACTTGTGACTCCAACGGATGGAGAGGATGCACTCTTCACACAAGGCGGTGACCACCAACGGATGGTGGGGTTGTGGCACTGTTGATGAAGTCGCTCGGCTGATGAAGCTCGTATGCGTATGCACGATCTCTCTGTAAGGCGAAGTCCCAAGAAAGCACAAGATCGAGACCTGCCTTCACCACTACCCCTTCTCCCACCATGGAAACTAGGACAAGAACACCATGGGACAAGGGGCAAACCTTGGGGATGGATGAGAGGAGGTAGGGGCACCTCTTCTTCCTCTTCCTCTCTTCTTCTCCCTCTCAATCTCTCAAGCACATGGAACCCTAGGTGGAGACGGGAAATTTGGAGGAGCTCTCTTGGTGGCTAGTGGCAATGGATGGTCGCTAGATTAGGCCTTCTGTGTTTCCTCCGTGCTCCAAGCCCCTATTTATAGGCACAAGGCAAAACCCAACAATGGACGGCTCAGATTCATTTTTCCCGAAGTTTCGATCAATCCATCTGACGCCGTCCGAGAATTATTCCGACCGTCCACCAGATTTGTCCTACCAGATTCGCCGGACGCCGTCTGACGGGCTTATTTGACTGGGTCCGACTGTGGTTTTAGGCTCAAATTGTGTTTCGTCGGACGCCGTTCGACGGCTTATTTGACCATTCGACAAGATTTTTGAGGCCAAATCAGTTCACGGACGCTGCTCGACGGGCTTATCGGACTCGTCCGGCCAAGATTTTTCGGCAAATTGTGCTCACTTGGACGCCACTCGACAAGAAAAATGTCATCTCGTCGGACGCCGTCGACGGCTTATCGGACTCATCCGACAGCTCCAAAGACGCCTCCGCCAAATACTAAAAATTCATAACTTTTGCTCCTAACTCCGCTTTTATGATCTTGGGCATTCCGGAAAGCTAAGAGAAAGGGCTATCCAACTAACTAAGTTTCACCACCTATTTCTAAATGGATAAACCATAAACCTATAGAAACCACTCTCCAAGACCCTGGACACCTCTCGTCTTCGCTTAGGGCTTTGCTTTTTGGATTTTGTCGCTTGGGACTCCTACGGAACACTTGGATGACTTAGGCGGAACCTGTGACTTAGGCGCTAAGAAACCCTTGGACACCTGGAAAGTGGCTTCCGGAGACTTCCGCACTTTCAAGACTTAGGCGCTTAAGAGACTCGAATCTTGGACAGCTATCCCACTCAGAACTCTCTCGAACCCCGAACACTGCATCTCTAGAACCCGCTCAACTCACTCTGTGATGAACTGAACTTGTGCTCGGGACCTACAACCGAGAGAGATGAGCTTACAGACATCAATGGGCCGGATGGGCCGTAAGGCATACGCACACAAGGAAATTAGAAGAACTAGCAACAACATCCTTAGCCTTGATGCGATCCGTCGAGGCCCGCTTGGCATCAATTACCAAAACATTAAGCCCATGGAAGGCTTGATCTACACCCCTTCAAGGTGGTCTCGGCCTACGCTCGGGCCAAAGCTCGCCGAGGATGGTCGCGAATTGGCGAACACTTGAACGCCGAGTACCGAGGAAGTTCTACCCGAGTAGTAGTCGCTCCGTAAGTTTTTTGGTTTTCCTTTGGAGCCGAGCTACAGGTCTCCTTCCTTCACCGTCAGCCGGCCGTGATTGTACAAAGCCATCTTCAATAAGAGATAAGTTCTTCCCCTTGGGCATTCTGCTTTTTTCGCCAAGTCCGTTAGAAAGCATCTCGCTGAAAGTCGGTAGCGAAAAAGTATTTAAGGCGATGGCCCCTTAGTTGCAAGGACTAACGCCACGACTTGCGGTTAAGGCGAGGCGGCTTGATGTATAGCGGTTCTAGCCTCTGTCGGCTCACGGTTTCAGGCAACGCGCCAACAACAAGACCAATGACTAGACCACTTTCAAGCTAAGTGCTTGCCACGCCGACGCCTAGGGTCGGTTCGCAAAGAGGCCATAAGGGTTGAAGTAACCAGATGCTCGAGGTAAAGCGCCACTTTCAATGTATCGTTCTATCTAAAACTTTTGGCTTATCGTTGGCTTAGCCTTAAAAAGGTCTCGTTAGAAAACATTCACACGAAAGTCGGTAGCGAAAAGTACTTATGGTCGATGGCCCTTAGTTGCAAAGGCAAACGCTATAACTTACGCTGCGGTGCGAGGCAAAGCGACGGAAGGCTGTTCTAGCTTTTGTGGGCTCGGTTCAGGCAATGCGCCAACAAATGCACCGCCATCAGACCACTTCCTAAGCTAAGCGCCGCCACGTAATGTTTAAGTCGGTTGGCGAGAGGTCATAAGGGTTGAAGTAACCAGATGCCTAAGGAAACAAATACCACTTCATGCGTAATCGCTCGCCTAAAGTTTTTCCTGGCCGGGTGCCCAGCTCAATTTTCGCAGTTAGAATTGTGCGAAGTTCAAGCGAGACTCACAAAGAAAAGAGCAAAAGTTTGTTTGCATTGATAGGCAACGCTATAAGGCAAAATAGACAGGAGTTTCGCACTCCTCCTCGCCTTCCTTCTTCCGCCGAGCGGGCGTCCGCCCATCATGGATACGGGTCGAGGCGGTATCAACTCGCTACCGCCGATCCGTCCACCTGGCGCTGAAGGCTATCCGCGGGCGCTACGAGATCAAACGCGCGCCTCGAAAGCAAGACAGCTTGCCTAAGATGAACCAAGGCTGGCCCGAGCGCTTTGGCGATCGTTTTCGACGCTCGCGATCCGCATCGCCACGGAAGATCGCAGCAGGCTTCGGGCGGCTCGGCCCCACGGTGCTGGCCAGATCAAGGCAAATTGCCTCCTCCAATGGGAATACAAGGTAACGCCCGTGAGGATGTGGCGCCCAACCGTGTAGGCGGTGCGCAAAGATGTCGGCGAGGGACTCGGAGGCGCCAAGCGTGTTCCAGCGGAGGTCTTCGACGAGCTTACGGCCGAGGCAAGGCGGTTTAGCCGCCGCCACCGCGAAGTCATCGCCTCTTCGCGCGGTTTCGCCAAGGCCCGCTGCCAGCCGGGCGGATCGCCCGCCAAAGCGAGGGCTTCTCCCACGCTGCTCGTGCCGAGAGGGTGCGAGCGCCGGCGAGCGCCTTTACGCCGGCGTCATCGCTGAGATGGCGGCGGCGGTGCGGGCGAACGAGGTGGCTGAGGGTTCTCCGCCGTGCCGCGCTAACTCTTCGTCGCTGCTAAGCGGCGCCCCTCACAAAGGAGCGCGGGCGTGTCTGGGTAAGTCAAGGCGCTATGAGCGAGCTCGATGCTCTAGCGCCCGCCTGCTCTAAGATGGACAAACAGGTTCGTATGCAAAACATGTAGCATGCTAACCCTAATGCAAATGTGCGTAAGCGCAGGAAAGCCAACCCGAAGTGGCGCTACCGAAAGCGAAGTCAAGGGGGGGAGCGCTGCCGCTGATTGCGGATGCGTAGTGGCGCTGTCTGCGGGTCATCATTGCCGAGGCGCGCCGGCAGTGCGAGTGGTGCCGGCAGAAGCACCGCATACGCAGCACGAGGCAAGCTAAGCGGCAAGCGCCGGCCAGAGAGAAGCGCCGGCATGGAACGAGCGAAGAAATCGGCAGCAGCGGCGCCAGCCTCGGCGGTCGCCTGCGCCCGCCGGGCGAGCGCGCCGCAAAGCAAAGGCGCTCACTGGAGGGGGGCTGCATGGGGCGAAGCTCAGATTGAGGGGCGAGCTCTCTTGCCTCGCTTCTCCTCCTCTTCGCCGCCGCCCATGGCGTAGGATGAGGCGGCGCTTCCTAAGCGCTGGTCGAGTCGGCCGCCACGGCAGAGGTAGCGGCGCTACGGAAGCTTGGGCGGTCGTCGAGGCGATCGCGGATCCTCAGAGGGCCCTCGTGCACTTGGACCGCAGGATCTAGAGACCTCCATGGGGGCAGCAGACGCAAGTGTTGGTTGCGCCCCGTGATCCCAGCCGCAGAGGGGAGGATGCTCGCAGCGCCGGGCGTCGCTGGTTGGCGGGGCCAAGAGTCCCGCCACCCGCTTCGAGCACGCCGTCCGCACGCTTCGCGGGCCGGGCGAAAGCAAGAAAGGAAGTTGTAAGGTTGGTGTTTAAAAGATTCCAAGAAAGACAGAGACCCAAAGACTAAAGCGAGCACTTATCGCCGGGCGACACGGACCACGTTGTCGCCATAGTACATCCAGCGGGCGAGTCTCATCGCGCGAGCGGGTGGTTTGCCAAGCAAAAAAATCCGCCGCGACGTGGTTCCGTGAGCTCAAGGCGGCGAAGATCGGCGATGCGCGCCGCCAAGATCAACTCCGGTTACTGACCGTCGGGCGAGCCCTCAGCCGATGTGGGGCTCCGCAGACCCTCGGGAGTGAAAGATCGCCGCACTACCGAGTCCTCCATGCATGTACCATTGTTGTCGGTGCGCCCTTCCAGCTTGACTTGGACGCGACAGGTGATGAAGGCGGCGGTTTCGCATGGAGCGTGAAGTAGCAGCCCCGATGGTCGCCGGGCGCTGGCGCGCAAAGACGTAAGAGCCTGCCGGGCCAGAGCGGAGGCTTGGCATCGCCCCACGAACATCTCTCGAGATGTGGGACGAAGATGGCCAACAAGAATGATGGAGTTGGGGGAAGGTGCACCGCCTCGATCTCGTAGAAGGCGAGCAACCCCAAGAAAAATTCAGAGTACGGCGGATGAGTTCTCGCCAACGCCGCCTGCATTTAAGGTGATAATCTCCCGTCATGCGAGGGCTTTACGCCATAGTGCTGTATGCGAATCCGCGCGGTTGCCAGACGAATACTGAAGTCATTTCACCAAGCCTTCGCCGGGCGCGAGGTGGGAAAACCTCGCCCAGCGGCGCGCGCTTCCCCACTGCGATCCTTGTCAAGGGGCGCCATCGAAAGTGGAGAAGTTGACAAAGAGAAACAAGGCTCGTGGTAGCAAACAAGAAGGCAATTGGCGCTAGAAGACTTAGAGTGCGGAAGACTATACAGCACGAGAGAAGTATTTATAAAGCGTGGCGCGAAAGCACGACGGTTCGGATTCCGCTTCTGACGCTGCTGGGGCGCGCCATCATTGCCCCGCTGCTTTGGTTTCCTCAAAAGCGCGAGTTCCCCAAGGAAGATCGCAGTGTGATAGAGAATCGGGCGCACGTCCAGCTGCAGTGGGGGCCCCCACGATTTGCCTCCCGCCAGACAAGAAACGAAAAGTATCTCATACACTTGCCATATGATCATGGTGGATCCGGGCTACCATCGTGTAATAAATACCGGTATGAAGAGTACTAGGAAGCTAAGAGGGCCCCACGATCAAAGCGGGCGATCAGTTCTCAGCCACATGGGCGAGCCCCTCAGAGGCCGAGAGGGCTCATGGCACAAGGGCGATCAGTTCAGCAAATACAAGCGAGCCCCTCAGAGGCCGAGAGGCCTGCTGCCGGGACGGGCGATCAGGCCTCAGCCATGCAGCCCCTCAGAGGCCAAGAGGGCCCCACGCCCAAAGCGGGCTGCAGCCCCTCTCAAGACCAGCGAGGGTCCCACGCACGTGGGGCTCAAGGGCGTAGGAACGCCGCAGAAGGAGTCTTCGGACTAAGGCTCCCCCGCCGCTGGGCGACGGCGATGACGTAACGCGACATCACGCTACGGATAGACAATGAAGAGATGATTATCACATGCTGACCCTCGCAGGTCTCGAAAGGCCACACTGGGCGCTGTAGAAGAATTGACCCCAGAGAGAAGGTTTGCTTGAGACGATCGCCTGCTGCCGAGGAGCAGGATGGGCCCCGCCAGCCTCACCCCGGTGTTCAGCGTGGGTCGAGGTCGCTATGGCACGCGAGGGCGGCACCGCCGGGCACAAGCAAGAGCACGCTGCCTCTCCGTCAGATCTCACCGGTCTTGTCCGGACATCGGAGTATCAGACGCTTACCCTTCCCCGGGCTTCAAGGCTTGCTGAGGCTTGTATAAGAGAGAGGCAGAGAGGGAAGAGGGTACGCTGTTCTAGCGCAAGCAGCATTCAAGCATCCTGTAAACACATTCCCATTTTCAACCACAATCAAAAAGAGCTAAGGCTCAGCAGAGTAGGACTATTACCCGCGGGGGGTCCGAACTCGGGTAAATCATGAAGTTGTTCACAGTCCGACGCCAAATCGAACCGAGCTTGATCGAGTTGGCTAGCGTATCAAAATCGACCAGTGTGTGATCCGCAGTGGTTGAGCGGAGAACACGCCGGCCAAGTTTCTTACACTCGCATTTCACCGGAAGGCATCTTTGTGGCCTTCCGTATGACATCGACCACAACGATATGAGCTCGTCAAACGCTTAATAGAGAAATTGTATTTGCACTTAATTGCTAACATACAGACACAACAGACAAGAGAGCCACCGCTGTGCTATCATGCAAGAGGTTGCTTTGCGCACTCGAGAAGCTCCATGAAGTTAGACAACGCTAGGGTGGCTCTGTCCAAAAATTATGACCGGTCATCCATCATATCATTCACTCCATCAATCTCATCAAACCTTCGCCTATTGGCGGCGGCGTGGTGGCTCCGCCAACCGACTTCTCCCATGATAGACCCATCGACGGTATTTGACCTTGTAGCCATGCGATACATGTGTCTATCTCCATCTCGCGCCGGTTCTTTTTTCTTACAGCCTCGCAATCAACACACCGGACAAATTACCCGGCAGTTATCGCTTGGAACATCCTAAAAGCACGATTCAGTGAATATCTCGCCTTTGTCGCATCATTCGTCCGGAGTGGTGTCCGCTCCGCTACATCCTCATACACCCAGCCTCCGCCTTCTTCCATCTGAAGTTGCAACCATCGCCGCACGAGAGGGTTTGATATTAGGCTTTGAAGGCTTTAATTATTTCACTTAACCATCGATCTAAGTGACGCGAGTGTCAGAGTACCGGCGGTTCGAGACGAGATTTTGGCAAAGATAATTCTAAGGGTTCTCCTAGTGCAACGGCGGCCGTGAGTCGATAAAACTCCAAGCACTTATTTTATGCATGAGAACCTCTTAGAGTTATGCCGAAAAACTCATCTCAAACCCTCCGCATCACAACGCGACGCCGCCCGCCGAACGGTCGCTCAGGTCGTTTACCGGGACGCCCATAAGGGGCTCCATCGGACAATTCGAAACACGGTCACATCTCAGATAGAGCAGAATCTAATCACCGTCTGGTTCCATACGGATGTGCTGCTTTCCGAATCCACGACGTGACGCCGGGTGACATGCCCTAAACAAATACACTGGACGCTTAGCTAATCACACGGCAAATGCTTTAATATATTTTTAAAATACATTTCATATTATTGTCCTAAATTTTTAATTATATTCTATACTATTTTCTAAATTTTAAATATATTTCAACTATTTTTAAAAGATTTACTAATTTAAATAATTTAATTATTGTTAATCATTATTATATTATAATTAGTCTCGATTAACGTTATTAGTCACGACACTACACTACCAACATTTGAAAAAAAAACCCGGAAAGTACCGATGTTGTCAGCAGAAGACTATGGACGCGGATCGGCGGGACGCAAGGCGCGAGCGTCGCAAGATGGGGCAATGAGGCGGGCAGAAATAGGCGCGGTGGAGGGTATCGCGTGGACGGATCCCGCGGTGGAGAAGTCGACGAGAGGGTCATGGGCGACCCGAGGCGGCTCCGAGGCGGCGGTCCGACGCGGGCGGCGGAGCGGCTGTCGCTCGAGGCGGCACGGTACGGCCGCCCGAGGCGGCGCGGTGACGACGGCGTGGAGGCGGCGGCAGCGCTGGTCCGCGGCGCGGAGGCGGTTTCGCGACGGCGGCAGGGAGGCGGCGTGGCGGTTGAGGCGCTGCGCGCGGGTGGCGGTGGAGGCGTCGGCTGCGGCGTAGGGACCGTGGAGACTCGCGCCGCGGTGCGGGACGGAGGCTCGATTACGCGGCGGAGGAGGCGGTCGCGGCGGCGGGAGGCGGCGACGCGAGTATGGGCGATGAGGCGAGCTGCGCTCAGCGTGAGCAGTGGAGGGTCAGTAGCGATTTCACCAAGTCCTCGAGCCCGCTGCGTTCTATACCTAGGGATAAAGACGACGGTTAACCGGGCCGCCGATACAGCCGCTCAGAACGCTTGAGTAGTAACGACGTTATATATAGCCGTTTATTACGTAGTTGGTAGCCACAACCAAGATCGACGCGCCTAGAGGCAAGCAATGACATAGTCGTTTGAAGATCGGTTTGACGCCAGATGTCAAACCGTCAAACTAAGTATCCCGAGTGTATCCTTTGACTACCGCCGAAGTTAGGGACCATAGTATCGACGATTAATAGAGTAAGTCCGTCGACACTAATTATTGCTCGCCTCGTGGGCAACCCCCTAAAGAGCATCAATGGTCAAACCAATCCGCTTAAATTTTATAAATTTTTAAAAACTACTCAAATGTTCGCACAATTCCATGTTACATTTTATTGGGAATTACAACCTCGAAAAAATTTCAGAAATTTTAGACCATCCTTTGAGGTCACCCCATTGAAAGTTGAAGCTTTTCGAGAAGTTTATCGAGAGTTTGTATTTCATATGAACAAAGCAACGTTAACTATGCCATTTCAATTTAAATTATTTTCATTTGTAATTTTAATTTTAAGTCTTTCCCACTACTCAAGAATCGATACCTGACGCCTAATATCTAGCAATTTTTCAATTTTTGGCTAATAAAATAGAATTTCCAAAATTTTAACATTAATTAGTATTTTAATTAACAAGCAATATATGTTCAAAATTCTCAATTCAAACATGACAAAAATAGCTACCAAAAATATAACAAAATGCACATTCCAAATTTTCATTTCAAATTAATAGCACTTTCAACAAATATTGAAATAAAATTCAAATAAAAGGAAAAGAAAATATTCATAGTGTCGACGAGTTATCGTAATGGCCGACACAGCTTGTAATCAGACGACGGTCCGACATCTAGCAATGAGAAACATAGACGGCGCCACACCAACCGCTGCCCCTGCCAAATTTCTTACTCGAACAAACTCGACGGTTTTTAATATGGTCATTGACATCAACTGCTATTTTTTTATCGACCGCCTATGTCCGTCAGATAGGTCAATGGTATCGACGGTGCACGCCTCGCCACGATATAATATTTGGCACTGAATCATTTACGCTTTCCGTAGTGATTTATTTTTATATAGAAACCTAATGATATAGAGATTCTAGAGCCCCCAAATATATATAGGCTGCTTGGTTGTTTTCAAAGTGAGCCTGGCTCAGATTCAATCGGCCAGTCAAGGGATGCAAAGCTATGTAGATGCAGGACATGGTGTTTAGTTGTTTGCACAACCTGAGACAGTCGAGAGGAGAAAATGATTGGTTGACTGCATTAGAGTGCATGTGATCTCCAAGATCAAGAGAGATGTTGTTTGTTGTCTTGTCTAATATTTGCGGCCGGCCGCCAATAGACCATATATTTTTTTGAAACTATAGGTGTATGGCACAAAAACTGCTGCCATGTTGCTTGCTGTAAATTATTCAATAATCGATATTCAATACAATGCTAGAATTTGCTGATATTCAATACAATGCTAGAATTTGCTGACGTTTCATTGCTGAATCCTATCCTAATTCAATGCAAGACCTCATGAAAGCCGTTCTATGCAATTGTTCATTATGGTACAGGTTTGTTAGTGGTGGATTTTGATAGTCAGCCAATCTAAGCTTATTAGCCCAAAAGCTTGCATGACAGTAACAAGTGCAACTGCTTGAATAATAAGCTTATGTCGCCAGCCTTGCCATATCCATCTAACAAATAATATGGGACTGTGTTAATGCCTAGTAATATTTAAATTAGCCAACAACAACATGGATTTCTGAATACATGGTACACCAATTAGTGAAGATATTGTTCCACTAGTCCAAAAGTAAAAAAGTAATTACTGTAAAAATTAAGCAACTGGTAATAGGATAAGATAATTACATGATTAAAAAAATAGTTTGGTGCATACTGAACTGCTTACTAGTAGCTAATAAACAGTTTACCAATCTATGTAGGCACCACATGTAGCGGACATTGCAAAAAAGAGAATGGACAAAGAGCTTGCAGATTGAGGGCAAATTGAGAATTTGTGTATTAGGGACAAAATAATGCCTTGTGTAAATTAAGCACTTTTATTAAAAAACAATAACAATAACAAAGTATTTGGTTTCCTAGTTTCCTTTTTATCCTTAAAGGAAACATAAGAGAGGTGATGTATCGCTAAAACAGTAAGGAGATCAGATGCACACCAAACTCTCAAATAAATCGCCATGCCAAAACACCATCAGCCACAGTCCCACAATAATGCCAAAATAGAGCACATGCACATCGACCAGCACATGAACTTCTAATCCTACAACACCATGGACTTCTGATCCAACAAGTAATATATGTATCTACATCGCCAGCACATGTCAAGAAGAAAAAGAAGAAGAAGATCAGTAGTAGCCTTTGGCCCCTCCTAACTAGCACTCCCTATTAACTCTATTTTTACATCCTATCAACTCTAATATTTATTCATACAAACACAAGATCAGTAAGACAGGTGTGTGGTAATGTCAAATTTTATTCATACAAACACAAGAACAGCTCACACACAACATCATACCCAAGCATTAGTACAAGTGCTATATCTTACCTTATCGGCTATGGCGTGCATGCTGAAGAGGCGGCGGCGGCGACGACGCTGACGGACCAGCTAATTCAGGGCATACGCCCGAGCATCGCAATGACACCGGGATGGTTCGGGAGGAGTGGTTCGAGAGGCGCCGCCTAGGAGCCAAGCAGAAGGGCCTACCGTGAGGAGGACAATGGCGGCTTGCAACCCGTCGGTGTAATAAATACCGGTATGAAGAGTACTGGAGAAGAAGCAGGCCCCACGCTGTCAAAGCGGGCGCCCAGTGCCCCAGCGCCACATGGGCGAGCTCAGAGGCAGTTGAGGCCCCACGCCAGCGGGCGCTCAGCCCCAACATGCTGAGCGAGCCCCTCAGAGGTCAAGAGGGCCCCACGCTGCCGCGGGCGATCAGTTCTCGCCATGCTGGCGAGAGCCAGCGGGCCCCGACGCCAGCGGGTGCGCTAAAGCACCTTCGAAGATTAGGCGAGGGCCCCACGCCAGCCAAAGGCGCGCGGCAGCCTCTAAAGACCAGTGGGGTCCCACGCTGTGGGGCTCAACGGCAGGAACGCGGTGTATGAGTTCAGACGGCTACCTCGCCGCTGGCGACGAGCGATGACGCGCGACATCACGCGCGGATAGACACCAAGAATGATTACCGCATACGGCCCCCTCGCAGGTCCCGAAAGCGCACACGCGCTGCTGTAAGAATTGACCGGCAGCAGAGAGGGTTTGCTTGAGATGGCCGCTCGCTGGCGAAAGCAGGCCGGGCCCCGCCACAGCCTCACCGGCTGGTCAGCAAGGGTCGAGGCCACTTCGGGCACGCGACGAGGGCGCCGCCATGCGCTGGGCAGACGCTGCCTCTCTCCGCCGTGTCTCACCTCGCCTTGTCCGACATCAGAGTATCAGACGCCTACCCTTCCCGCTTCTCCGCCGGTTCAAGCTTGTATAAAAGTGGAGGGGACGAGCAAAAGAGAGGTTCCAACACACGCAGCTCACAAGCACCCCGTAAAACACATTCCCATTCAACCACAATCGGAAAGAGCTAAGGCTCAAAGCAGAGTAGGACTATTACCCGCGAGGTCCAACTCGGGTAAATCTGAAGTCGCCTCGTTGTGCCCGACGCCAAATCGAACCGAGCTTGATCGAGTTGGCTAGCGTATCAAAAATCAGACTGGGTGTGATCCGCAGCGGTTGAGCCGAGAACACGCTCGCCGCGGCGCGCCAGTAGGAGCGCTTAGCATCGGTTCGAGCTCTTCACCCTTCTTCAGCGGGCGATATGAGCAGCAGTCCACGATGGAGCAGAAGCGGCCGCTAGAGCCGCGGCCACGCGAGTCGCCGCCATGCGATGGCGGTGGATCACCCGGGTAGCGCACGCTTAGGGCCGAACCCCAGCTGAAAGTCACTCGCCTGTTAGGCGGCTACTGCCTTGGAGGAGTGCACTCCAAAGACAGAACCTCCACGTGCGCTGTGGCCTGGAGAACCCACCGTTCCGGTGACTCGACTTCTTGGCCGACGCTGTTGGTTGGCTGTTTGGCTCACTACGCCGATGCCACCGCGGGCGGTGGTGC